>JAHHZJ010002160.1:0-101185 GCA_021437245.1 Aegilops speltoides
GAGACTTGAGTGTTTAGGTAGGCGTGGCGACTCCTCGCCCGACTTAAAGCTTGAAGGTTCTTAGGGTACATGATGTGTCTGAGGCGAGAAGTGGCGAGGCGTGTGTGAAGAAGTACACCCTGCGGGGTTATCATTATCTATTGAATAGCTGGATTCCTCGGATATGGAAACTTGGACCCCTTGCATAGTTCATAGCCAAGTGAAAGTGGATACTCTAAAATGCAAAAGATAGCGTGAGTGCTATGGATGGCGTTCTCGTGGGGAGACACGGCGGATCCATAGTGGTGTATTGATATGGTGAATATGTGGACTCGTGTGCATACCTCAAAGAGTTACTTGCGATTAAGTAGTTCGGGATAGCCACGAGTCAAAGCTGGCTTCTTTTGCGATCGAACTCCACCATCCTTTGTTGATAATGATGCATATGTAGATGGTTACGATGTAAGTCTTCTTTGGGTACATTTGTACTCACGTTTTCCTATTTTATGTTTTTGCGAGAGACTTCCGTCTCGCTAGTAGTTCCGCTTGGACTTGACGTTTAGCTTGTTACCTCAGCTACGATCTTGTGCCCTCGGCGGAATCAGTAGTTAGTCGGGCTTCTCGGCCTTTTTCATTTGTAGTTATGCGTACTCGGACATGTTAGCTTCCTTTGTGCTTGACTTGTATGCTCTGAATGTTGGGTCGTGAGACCCATGTTTATAATATCTCGCTCCTCGGGCCTATTGAATAAAATACTTGAGTCGTAGAGTCATGTTGTGATGACATGTTGTATTTGCACATATCGAGCATATTGTGTGTATGTTATTGAAATGCTTGGTATGTGTGGGATCGACTATCTAGTTGTTTATCTTTAGTAGCCTCTCTTACGGAAATGTCTCCTAGTGTTTCCCAGAGCCATGGTAGCTTACTTTGCTCCGGAACACTTAGGCTGGCCAGCATGTGTCCTTCTTCGTTCTGTATCATCCCTTGAGGAAATGTCACTTGCGATGAATCTGAGAGTCTGTTAGCCCTTCTAGCCAGTTCACGAGTCCTGCTAGCCAGTGCTACAGCACTGATTCACTTTCGATGACCGACACGTTCGATCTTTGAGTCATGGATGCTGTCCTGTAAGTTTGTGCCACTTTGGGTTTCACGACTAGCCATGTCAGCCGGGCTCCTTATCATATGGATGCTAGCGACACTACCATGGCTCAAGTGAAACACTAGGAGACATTTCCGGTAAGAGAGGCTACTAAAGATAACAACTGATAGTCGAGATCCCACACATACCAAGCATTTCAATAACATACACACAATATGCCGATATGTGCAAATACAACATGGCATCACAACATGACGACTCTGACTCAAGTATGTAATCATTGAGGCTCAGGGCGAGATATTATCAGTAAAGAGTCTCGACGGCCAACATTCGAAACATACAAGTCAAGCACAAGCGAGAAGCAACATGCAGTGCAGACATCTACAAATGAGGCTTAGAAGCACTGTATGTCTGCAGATCTGCACGGCACAAGATCGTAGGTGTGGTATGGAAGCGTGAAACTACTAGTGAGGCAAGTCACGTGAAACATAAAATACTAGTGAAATGTACGGTCTCTAACTACATAAACATAAAATAAAGGGTGGTGAGTTTACAAAGCTTTACTCCAACCTAAAGTGGTGCACTGAGTCACATATACACCATATCAATACACCCTATGATCATGCTGTCATGCAATCTTGCGTATTGGTACTTTCCTATGCAAGTCCATATCAGAGAATCCATGCAGTGCATACATACCGTCCCTCGGCAACCTTGCGGAGGTGATGATATAAACACACAAGTCTCGAGGTTATGAAGCTCCTGATGTGACAGTTCAATGGTGCCATGAGCCGTGCCCTGTGCATTCCAATGCAGGCTGCTTGGTAGTGCTATTCATGGATCACAAACATAGAACTCAGTTCTTGAGGGCCATTTTGCAATAGAGACAACCACCATGTACTCCTACATGGCCTCTCACCACTACCTTTGCAAATCGTGTTCACACTTAGCTCACACACAATAGGACATGTTCACACACCTCAGATTCATTCGATGAATCGGACTGACTCAACTCTAGCGTGGCGAGGCATGACAAACAAGCATGAATGAGTAGGCACATCGAGGCTCAAACAACTCCTACTCATGCTAGTGGGTTTCATCTATTTCTTGTGGAATGGCAGGTCATCACGAGAGGATAAAGGGTTCAACTACATGACATATAACAGTTGAAGCGTTGTTGTCCTAATGCGGTAAAAGAAGGAAGCGAGAGAGTGGGATTATGTCGGAATGAACAAGGGGTTTTGCTTGCTTGGCACTTAGAAGATAATATAGCTCTTCATCGGTGTCATCGATCTCATCGTCGAAACCACGTCTATCGAGAGGGACAATTGCCGGCAAACAAGAGAACACAATCAATGCAATGCAACAAATATGATGCATGATAATGTCATGGCAATATGCTGTTGATTGAGCTAATGCAACTAGCAAAGATTAAATGAAGTTGGTTTGAATACAAGATTCAAATTCAAACTCCATATGTGATTATTCAAATGCCATTCATTTCATTTGTCCTAAACAGTAGTGATAAGTTGTTCTAACATGCATGAAAATAGTACAGATGGATAGATTGGATTTTTCTGATCATTTTCATATATAAATTATTTCATTTGGAGTTCACGGTTGATTTTATATGGATTTTAGAAGTTTATACAATTTTACGGAATTTCTGTATTATTTAAAATCGAGAAATTCCTTTCTTTGCGTCGACCTCGTCATCTTGACCTAAGCAAGTCAACACAGCGGTCTAGGTCAAACTTGACCGGTGGGGTCCTTTGAGTCGGTGACCTGTGTTGTTGAGTCGATAACGGTGGGGCGGTCGGCGGCCCACGTCGGCTTAGTGAAACTGACTTGTGGGCCTTGTGATTAGTTAAACCTTGAGAAAAAATAAAGCTGGGTTTAGTTAGGAAGTGGGACCGGTATTGTCGGTTGTGAGAGAGGTTAATTAGTTGGGTCATTAGCCCTAATGGCGAACCCACGTCGGCCTGCGGTTATCGGCAGCGACCACCGCATGACGAGGCTCGCGGAGTGGTGCTACGGGACGGTGTTAGGCAAAGCCAAAGGCACGGAGGTTGCCCTTCCTCGCGCATCTAGGAAGGCAGCGGGGCGGAGGTGGCGGGCTTCGCCGGAAGCGAGCTTGGCGGCGGCGGAATGCGGCTCGGCGGCTAAAGGCCTTCTGATGCATCACGAGTCGAGCGGACTGCGATTACAGGCTCTGAGGAGCTTTACGAGCAAGGTGGCGCCGCGGACATGAGCTGCGGTGGTCGAGCCCACGGCGGTGTGGAACCACGATGGCGGGACCTCTCGGTTCGGTGGTTAGCGTGGCTAGAGGAGGCATTGGCCGGGAGAGAGAGAAGCGCTCGAGAGCTCACGGTGAAGTCGTAAGGATGGTCGGCCCGGCTCGAGGCGCCGGGAAGCGGCGGCGGCGGATCTCCGGCGACGAGAAGAGATGTTGGGGCGGCGATTACGGGCTTGGCGCCCGCTTGGCTCGGTCTGCGAAGCGTAAGCGGCGGGCGAGCTCGTGGACTTCTTGCGGCGGCGGTAGCCATAGCTCTGGCAACGGCAACGGCGGCGGCAGCGTGCTCGGTAGCGGTGAGAAGCGAGAGAGGAGGAAGAACAAGAGGGCATCCGGGGGTGTCGTGCGTCTCCGCAGCAGACGGGCTCGAAGGGGGCCGCCCGGCCTGGCAGGAGGTGGAAACCTCGGTAGCGTCTTGAGCTTCTGATGTAAATCCTCTGGCGAGGAGCTAGAGATGGTAGCGAAGGCAGTGGGGTGGGCCAGGCAGTGGTGAGGCCAGTGGGCTTAGTGGGCGCCACGTAAGTGCCAGGGTGAGTCTCTCTGCTCTGTTTTAATTTTTGTTCTGTTTCTCTTTTATTTTATTTTGCCCACTTGTTTTCAAATTCAAAAATAATTTCAAGCAGTGCCAAGACATTCTGAAATATTTTATGTTACCTCTCGGACTGTTCCAAAAGTACATAAAACATTTCAAAGTATTTGAAAATATACTCATTATATATTATGAATATATCCCCAAATTCAAATAGATTATTGATTTAAATTAGAGACCAAATAATTCCTTAAAATGTTCCAGAATTTTGGTTTGATATATAACTCTTGCCAAAACTCACAAAACTATTTTTAGGGCATTTTGGATTCACAGAATGCATTTTAAAGGGTGCTTGCCCTTCTTTTAATTAGATTTCTGAGGTTTCAACAATCCTCAATTCAAGTTTCAGAATCTAGACATGATGCAGGAGGCTCTCAAATGCAACTAATACAAGCAAAGTCCAGGAAATTCCAGAAAATGTTCAAAACTTCAAAAATTCATATCAATTCAACTGTAGCTCAGATTGAAATAATTTATATATGAAAAATTATTAGAAAAATGCAATCTTTCCATCTGTACCAGTTTCATGCATGAAAAACCAACTTATACCTGCTGTATAGGTGAAAACATATATATGGCATTTATAAGAGTTTAATTTGGAGTTGCATTTGAACCCTTGGTCCAAATGGACTTCACTCAAGATGAATACTAGTTGGATTAGCTCAAACAACATCACATCTTCATGCCATGTTCATGCATCATATTGTTGCATATGCTTGTGTTTTGATTGTTGGCACCGTTCCTTCTCGATAGGTCCTGCTCCGAAGAGTGCTCGAGAGTACACATGCGTGAGCGATGCCTCTCTGTTGATCTACCGGGCAAGCAAACCCCTTGTTCATTCGATAAAATCCTACTCTCTCGCTCCTGCTCTCGGTTATTGCATTAGGACAACAACGAATCATACGCTACTTTGTCTTTGCGGTAGTTGAACCCTTTCCTCTGCATGACTGTCATTGCCCACGATAAATAGTTGAAACCCACTAGCATGTGTAGGAGTTGATTGAGCCATGTTGTGTTCCTACCATGCTATACTGCTATTGCTTAGAGTTGTGTCGGTCGATTCATTGGGAATGAATTGGAGTGTTATGAGTTGTTACGGTCTTTGAGAGTTAAGTGTGTGAACACGATTTGATAAAGGTAGCGGTGAGAGGCCATGTAGGAGTACATGGTGGGTTGTCTCTTTGGAACCGTCCTTAAGCCTTGAGTTCTATGTATGTTGTCCAATGACTCGATACTACCACACATTGGGTTCGTAACTTTCGGCCCCTCTCGACTTATTAACCAACTTGATCTCTGTCCGAGGAGTGCATAACTAGTTTACGGTGTTTGTAGGTAGTGTTAGTAGTCTACCAAGTGGCACCCGGCCGGTGGGCTTGGGGACGAGACTAGGCACAAGTGGCACGGTGTACCAGCGTGATCCATCCGTGAGGTGGGCTTGGGAACCTGTTCACATCATTTGGGGCCGTGGCGACACCGGCGGATCTCCTTGCGGATGGAACCGAATAGGCGATAAACACTGGGCTAGAGTCTTGTGTGGTTAGTCGGTCGTGGCCGACACCCTGCATGAGCTTCGCTTGAAGGTTGCCGAGATACATGGCGTGTACATGGCGGTAAGTGGCGAGGCGTGTGTGAAGAAGTACACCCTGCGGGGTTAACATGATCTATTGAATAGCGGGTCATGGATATGAACTTCTTGGATGCTTACATGGTACATAGATAACTTAAAGTGGATACTATAAAATCATAAGACAAGTGTGAGTGCTATGGATGGCCTTCTCGTGGGGAGGCGGGGATGAATCCATAGTAGTGTATTAGTGGTGATTAGTGGACTCGTTAATGCCATATCACCTCAAAGAAGTTACAGTGGTAGTCGTAGAACAGGATAGCCACGAGTCAAAGCTGGCTTCTTTGCAACTAAACCCCACATTACCCTCTTGATACAAATGCATGTATGATAGGATCGATGTAAGTCTTCTTTGAGTACCTTTGTACTCATGTTGCTTTATTATGTTTTTGCGGCGGAGACTTGGTCTTACTAGTGTTCTCATGGACTTGACAAGTAGCTTGTACCTCAGCTCGATCTTGATCGGATGTTGTAGATAGTCGGGCTCTTGACCTTTTTCTTTTGTAGATGTCGTACCCGGACATGTAATGCTTCGCTTGTTGCTTGTATGCTCTGTATGATGGGTCTGTGACCCTGTTTGCAATAAATGCTATGATGGCTCTTTGAGCCTTTATCTATATCGATTGTTAAGTTATCTTTGTGATGCCATGTTGTACATCACATACTTGCATGTTATCGTCGTGTAATGTGTATTGCTATGTGTGGGATCGACTATCTAGTTGTTTATCCTTAGTAGCCTTACTTACGGAAATGTCTCCTAGTGCTTCCTTTGAGCCATGGTAGCTTACTCTTGCTCGGAACACTCGAGGCTGGCGGCATGTGTCCTTCTTCGTTCTGTATGCATCGCTTGAAATGTCGCGATGAATCTAGGAGTCTGTTAGCCGCTTCTGACCGGTTCACGAATCTGCTAATGGCGCTTCTGACTGGATTCACTCGTGATGACCGACACGTTCGTTCTTTGGGTCATGTATACTGTCCTGTAAGTTAGTGCCACTTTGGGTTCGACTAGCCATGTCAGCCGGGCTCCTTATCATATGGATGCTAGCGACACTATCATATCGTGTGCCAAAAAGCATAAGCGGTCCCGGGCAAAATGTAGCGACACCGTGGGAATCTGCGTGCGTGAGGCGCAAAGTGATATGAGGTGTTACATGCTAGATCGAGTGACATTGAGTCGAGGTCTGACAGCTCGATACCAAAGCGTCGGGACCCGACTCAATGCCACATCGATCTAGCATGTAACACTTCATATCACTTTGCGGCCTCACATACGGTATCCCCACGGTGTCGCCTTACCTTTGCCGGGACCGTTTAGCCTTTTGGCTGCGTATATGATAGTGTCGCTAGCATCCATATGATAAGGAGCCGGGCTGACATGGCTAGTCGTAAACCCAAAGTGGCACAAACTTACGAGACGAGGCATCCATGACCCGACATCGAGCGATGTCGGTCATCGGCGAGTGAATCTAGGCTGTAGCACTTTGGGCTATGAGGACTCCGGTGAACCGGGCTGTGGCGGGCTAACGGGACTCGGTATTCATCGTGACATTTCCCGAAGGAACAGACCACGAGCGAAGAAGGACACTTGCCGGCCAGCCTAAGTGTTAGGAGGCGGTAGCAAGCTACCGAGGCTCGATGGAAGCACTAGGAGACATTTCGATAGAGAGGCTACTAAGAATAAACAACTAGATAGTCGGATCCACACATAGCAATACACATTACACATCGCATAACATGCAAGTATGTTTGTACAACATGGCATCACAGCATAACTCAACAACTCATATAGATAAAGGCTCGGAAGAGCCATCATAGCATTATTACAAGCAGGGGTCTCATGACCCAACATTGAGAACACACAAGCAACAAGCGGAAGCATTACATGTCCGAGTCTGAGACATGTACAAATGAAAAAAGGTGAAGAGCGACTATCTACAACATCCGATCAAGATCATAGCTGAGGTACAAGCTACTCGTCAAGTCCACGAGAACACTAGTAAGACCGAAGTCTCATTGCAAAAACATAAATAAAGCACCATGAGTACAAAGGTACTCAGCAAGACTTACATCAGATCCTATCATACATGCATTTGTATCAAGAGGGTATTGTGGGGTTTAGTTGCAGCAAGCCAGCTTTGACTCTGTGGCTATCCTATTCTACGACTACCAAAACTTCTTTGAGGTGATATGGCGCACACGAGTCCACTAATCACCACACAATACACTACTATGGATTCATCCCCGTCTCCCTACGAGAAGGCCATCCATAGTACTCACACTTGTCTTGAGCATTTTATAGTATCCACTTCAAGTTGTCTATGTACCATGTAAGCATCCAAGAAGTCCATATCCGCGGACCCGGCTATTCGAATAGATCATGTTAACCCTGCAGGGGTGTACTTCTTCACACACGCTCTCGCCACTTACCGCCATGTAGCGTCATGTATCTCGGCAACCTTCAAGCGGAAGCTTTGGCGAGGGTGTCGCCACGACACGACTAACCACACAAGACTCTAGCCAGGTTTATCGCCTATTCGGGTTCCATCCGCAAGGAGATCCGGCGGGGTGTCGCTCATGGCCCCAAACAATGTGTGCAGGGTTCTGAGCCCACCATCCGGTGCCACTCGGTACACCGTGCCACTGTGCCTAGTCTGTCCCAAGCCCACCCTGCCGGGTGCCACTTGGTAGAAAAATAGCACTACCTACAAACACCAGAAACTAGTTGCGACTCCTGGACAGAGACCAAGTTGGTTAATAAGTCGAGAGGGGTCGAGTTACCGGAACCCAATGTGTGGTAGTATCGAGTCATTGGACAACATACATAGAACTTCGATTGCAGGGCGGTTCGGTGAGACAACCCACCATGTACTCCTACATGGCCTCTCACCGCTACCTTTACCAAATCGTGTTCACACTTTCACTCTCAGCATCAGAACATATCATAACACTCCAATTCATTCTCAATGAATCAGACCTGACACAACTCTAAGCAATAGCAGGCATAGCATGGTAGGAACAAAACATGGGCTCAATCAACTCCTACACATGCTAGTGGGTTTTAACTATTCTTGTGGCAATGCGGGTCATGCAGAGGAATGGGTTCAACTACCGCAGCACAAAGTAGCAGATGAATCATTGTTGTCCTAATGCAATAACTGAGAGCAGGAGCGAGAGAGTAGGGTTATATTGGAATGAACAAGGGGTTTGCTTGCACGGTAGATCAACAAGGGAGGCCTTTGCTTCATAGACAGTACTGGAGCGGTCTCGGGAGCAAGACCTATCGAGAAGAGCAGTGCCAACAATCAATACACAAGCATATGCAACAATATGATGCATGAACATGGCATGAAGATGTGATGCTGTTTGAGCTAATGCAACTAGTATTCATTTGGTTTGAAGTCCATTTGAACCCTAAGCTCAAATGCAATTCTAATTTAAGTCTCTTAATATGCCATAATGGGTTTCCTCATATTCAGCATATATAAGTTGGTTTGTCATGCATGAAACTAGTACAGATGGAAAGATTGCATTTTTGATAATTTTTCAT
This sequence comes from Aegilops speltoides, assembly GCA_021437245.1. Lineage (NCBI taxonomy): Eukaryota > Viridiplantae > Streptophyta > Magnoliopsida > Poales > Poaceae > Aegilops > Aegilops speltoides. The sequence continues at coordinate 9,135 of JAHHZJ010002160.1, forward strand.
ATATAAATTATTTCAATCTGAGCTACGGTTGAATTTCTATGAATTTTGAAGTTTAAATCATTTTACGGAATTTCCTGATTTATTTTAATTCGAGAAAATAGTTAATTGCGTCGACCTTTGCGTCATGCTTGCGTCGAGAGAGTCAGCAGTCTTGACCAGGTCAAATCGGCATTGGGTCCCACATGTCATTGGCTTCTTTGATGGCGGGAGTTAATCCGTGTTGGTGAGATTTGACCAGCTGCGGGCCCAGCGTGTCGATGGCGATGGGGTGGCTAATTGGGTGGGTTAATCCTAATGGCGCGCCACATCGGCGGCCAGCGAACACGGCCGGCGAGGTTGTCGCCGGCGACCACGAACTGGCGGAGTCGCGTTAGGGGCCTGGCGGCGTCACGAAAGCAGGCGTACCCGTGCTCTCGCGCATCTAGTGGAGCGGCGGGAAGCAGCGAAGCGCGGGCTTCGCCGGGCCGGGCTTCGCGCGGCGGCGAGCTTCGGCTCGGCGAAGCGGCGGCTCTGGCGCCGCAGGAAGCGAGGAGGTGGGGAAACGGGCGAGGCTCACGAGGGACCGGAAGAGACGACGGCAGCGAGCTTCGCTGGCGGCGGCGGCGGCGGCAGAGATCCACAGCGGCGGAGGTGATGAAAGCGATGGCGGCAGCTCCACAGGCGTCCGGCGATGCAACTTAGCGGAGAGGCTTGAGGCGAGGCGGAGCTCTGGGTGGAGGTCGGAGGGGACGGCGAGGCCGTCGGCGTGAGCTGCGGCGGCGGCAGGCCGTCGGGCGAGGAGAGGAGAGGTCGAGGGAGGAGGAGGGAGAGAGAGTGGGAGAGGACGGGCGGCGTGGCGGCGTTCGGGCATCGAACGAGGAGGAAGAGGCGAGGCGGGCGGGGGGAGGAGGTGGCGGGGGCGTGGCGCGGCCGGGTGTGTGAACAGCACGCAGTTGCTTTGGGCGGGGGAGGAAGGCAGCCAGAGGAGGCCGGGTGGGCTGGGCGGCTGTTGGGTTCTTTGGGCTGCAGTGCATTGCCTGCGTAAGATCCTCTTTATTTCTGTTTTCTGTTTTTGTTTTCTGTAATGTGTTTTGATTTAGTTTAAAATACTAAATCATTTTACTTTCTTATGCCAATTTTTTGTAGGGGCTAGTGGCATTATTCCAGAGCTCCCCAACAAGTGGAATAATTTTTGGACATATATTAATATATATAACTAATATATTTCCAATGCAAATATTTATGCATTACTTCCAAATGCCCAAAATAAATATTTATGAGCTCCTAAAAATATTGGTTGATTTTTATCTCTGCCCAATATTTTCAGAGAGAGACATGAACATTTTCTTGGACCATTTTGGAGCAATTTTTATCTGGGTCATTTCCATAGATGATTCTGAGGGTTTCAAAAATCCTCATTTCAAATTTAAATGGAATTTAAACATGATGCACAAATGACTAGCTAGTCTAGGTCATACCAGAACTAGGGATGTGACAACTCGCCCCCACTTGAAAGAATCTCGTCCGAGATTAGGAATTAAACGGAAAGTAGGTGGGGTACTCGATCGAAGGCGATCTTCTCGCTCGGTAGCTTCTCTCTCGGAATGATGAGACCACTGAACCTTGAGAAACTTGATGTTCTGACGTCGGGTTACACGCTCTGCTTGATCAAGAATGCGAACTGGATACTCTCGATATGTGAGGTTATCTTGGAGATCATGCGTTTCGTGGTCCACTCCGCGGATAGGATCCGAGAAGCAGCGTGAGTTGAGAGGCGTGGAAGACATCATGAACTCGAGAAAGATGTGGGGGTAGTTCCAAGCTGGTAGGCAACCTCTCCTCGTTTAGCGAGAATGCGAAAAGGACCAATGTGGCGAGGCCAACTTGCCTTTGATACGAAGCGATGGGTACCCTTCAAAGGTAACCCGAAGATAAGCTTTGTCGCCAACTTCATAAGTCATATCCTTATGATGGCGATCATCTTGGCTCTTTTGGCGAGGCGGGCTGTTTTCAAATTCTCACGAATGATCTTGAACTTGCTCTTACGCCTCTGGATCATGTCGGTCCAAAGAATTGTCTTTCACGGTTTGACCAGTTCAAAGGTGTTCGACATCTTCGTCCATAGAGAATCTCAAAAGGAGCTTTCTTGAGGCTGGATTGATAGCTATTGTTATAAGCAAACTCGGCAAAGGAAGACATTTCTCCCAATCCATATCGAATGAGATAGCATAAGCTCTAAGCATGTCTTGAGAATTTGGTTGACCCTTTCCACTTGACCACTTTCGTGAGGGTGGAAGCGATCTTGAAGGAAAGATGGGTTCCCATGGCAGATTGGAAGCTTTCACGAAATGAGAAGTGAAAAAGACTACCACGGTCTGAATTGATCTCTAGTGGAACACCATGAAGTGATACTATTAGAAATATATAAGTCGGTGAGTGACTAGCGATGATCTCTCTCGAGCAGGTAGGAAGTGAGCCACTTTGGAAAGGCGATCAATGACTACGAAGATAGCGTTATTCCCTCTCTTGGTCTGGGAAAGCGGTGATGAAGTCCATACCAACTTTATCCCATTTCCATTCGAGGAATAGCTAAAGGCTGAAGGGTGCGGCAGGTCTTTGATGCTCTACCTTAACGCGACGACAAAGCGTCACAATTAGCAACGAAGTCGGCGATTTCTCTCTTCATCCTAGTCCACGGAACCTCTGGCGTAGGTCTGATACATCTTAGTACTACCGGGATGAATCATGAGAGGAGATTCATCGCCTCCTTAAGAATCGGTTATCGAAGATGCTTCTTCTTGGGGACCACCAGGCGGTTCCCAAAGAAAATGACACCTCGATCATCTATAGAGAAACTACCAGCAATACCCTTGGCAATGTTTCTCTTGATCCGTAATCCCGTATCATGTACAGGCTTCTATGATATGATCTACAAGAGTAGGTTTAGCCACCAAGGTAGAAAGGAATCCGTGAGGAGCAATGTGAAGGTTAAACTACGAATTCCTCATGGAGAAGTGGTTGGCCTGCTTTGCAACATGAGATTGTTGCAATAGGATTCTGACTTAGAGCATCAGCCATGACATTAGCTTTGCACAGGGTGTAGGTACTCCCTAAGTCGTGTCTGAGATCAAGTCCAACCAACGTCTTTGCCTAAGGTTCAGATCTGGTTGGGTGAAGATATACTTGAGACTCGGTGATCGGTGTAGATCTATAGCGTTTACCAAGAAGGTAATGTCGCCAGTCTTGAGTGCATAGACTACGGTACGCAAGCTCTAGATCATGTGTAGGATAATTCTCCTCGTGTGGATGCAAGCTGTCGAGATGCATAGGCAATCACATAGCGATCCTGCATAAGAATGCAACCTAGTCCCTGTCGTGAGGCATCGCATAGATAACAAAGTCTTTAGTGAAATCCGGTGGAACAAGTATGGGAGCGAAGTCGGGCGTCTTTTGGGTTCTGAAAGCTGTACTCACATTGTGGGGACCACTCAAACTTTTATCTTTCTTGAGAAGTTTCGTGAGAGGTTTGGTTACTTTGGAGACGTTTTCAACAAAGCGGCAATAGCTGGCTAGACCAAGGAAACTCTAACTTGCTTAGCGGTTTGGTGGAGTCAATCGAGAAGCGGCCTTAACTCTCTCGGGGTTGACAGCAATGCCCTTACGGAGATTACGTGGCCTAGGTAGGTCACTTCGGCAACAAAATTCACACTTGGAAAACTTGGCGTAAAGGCGGTGCTCTCGAGTTTTTCTAGCACAAGTCTAAGATGTTCGGCATGCTCTTCTTCGTTCTTGAGTAAATAAGAATATCATCGAGGTAAACCACGACGAACTTATCTAAGTACTCGGGAAGATCGAGTTCATCAAGCGGAGAATGTAGCTGGAGGCGTTGGTTAGACCGAAGGACATGGCGGTGTACTCGTCTTGGCCATAACAGTGACAAAAGCCATTTTAGGAATGTCCCCATTTCGATCTTGATTTGGTGGTAGCCTAACCTCAAATCCATCTTGGAGAAGGCGAGGATCCAGCGAGCTGATCATACAGGTCGTTGATCTGAGGAGCGGATACTTGTTCTTTATCGTGACCAAATTAACGAGGCGATAATCTACAACCATCCGGTCTGTACCATCCTTCTTCTTGACGAAGAGGACGGGGCAAGCCCAAGGAGAAGAACTAGGACGGATGAAACACTTTTGCAAGGACTCATCAAGTTGTTTCTTAAGCTCGGCTAGTTCTAAGGGTGCCATCTTGTAAGGTCTCCTAGAGATTGGAGCGGTTCGTGGGATAAGATCTATGACGAACTCTACATCTCTGTCAGGTGGAACACCTGGCAGTTCCTCTGGAAAGACATCCGGAAAGTCACGGACTACCGAGATATCTTCAAGGTCTGGAAGAGGATCATGTATTTCCAGAGGAACTAATTTTCCTACCAGAAATAATATAGGCCACAGAAATATTCGTATTACTCTTGTGGTCCTTACCTCAGTTTGGCTTGATTTTGATTCACATGAGTTGTCACCATTCTGTAGCCTATAGTTGATGCTGATTCCGTCCTTGGTTTCGTTTCTCAGGATGTCATCAGCTAAGCGAAGTTCTGTTGCTTGTAGTCAGAACCACGGAGATGGTAGGGATGAGGATCCTCCCGACCAACCTTCGTTGGCAGAGTTCATGTTAGAGATGGAAGAAACAAGCGTGAGTCTAACGCTTGTTGGCGCGTGTCGAGAGAACACCCTTTTGTCAGTTCAAAGGATCTGTGACCATTCCGACTTCATTAACTTGCACCCACCCACCTTTCATCATTCTATTGAGCCACTCGATGCAGATGACTGGCTCCGTAGCATCACTCATAAGTTGCGTTCTGCGAACATAGCTGAAGATGACAAGGTCACCTATGCCACATACCACCTGGAAGGTCCTGCTAGTCTTTGGTGGCAGAACTATGAGGCTATGCTTCCAGCTGGCCAGATTCCTACCTGGAGGGATTTCACTGAGGCTTTTCGTGAGCATCACATTCCTCAGGCCCTCATCGATCGCAAGAGAGAAGAGTTCTGTAGTTTCACCCAGAGTAAGATGGCTGTTGATGCTTACAGCAGAGAGTTTGAGAACCTCACCCGTTATGCCACAGAAGAGGTGTCCACGGACGCTAAGAAGTAGGCTAGGTTCCGGAAGGGTCTCAACCCCAAGTTGCGTCGTGATCTCCACCTACATCATTGTGATACATTCCAAGCTCTTGTGAACAAGGCCATTAATGCAGAGACAGCTCAGCTCACTTACGAGGAGTCTCGTAAGCACACCCATGATTTGGGATCTTCTTCCGGCTCCAGTTCTCAGAAGCGCCGGATTTGGGTTCCGAACTCCGCTCTTCCTCCGGATATTCACCAAGGCCATCTCATGTGGTGCCTTCCCAGCTCGATCGTATGCTCCACCAGGCCTCTTGGTAGACCGCTTGTTAATCGGGTCCACGTCCAACCGAGGACTTGCTTCACATGCGGGAAGCGAGGACACTATGCTGCGTGTTGCTCTCGGACTAGTTATGCTCCACCCCTTTGAGAAGTCTGTTGGTCGTGGTAAGCCATCACATAAGATGATCGGTGTCAAGTCAGCTCCCCCCGAGCGTGGGCGTGTGCATCATGTCTCGACTAAAAGCGCTCATGATGACCGGATGTCGTTCTTGGTACACTTCTTGTCAATTCTCATCCGGCGCCGGTTACATTACGATCTTGGAGCATCTCACTCCTTCATTTAGAAGGCTATGCTCGTTTACGACATGTCATTTTGTGATATGCCAACTCCGCTTGAAATCAAACCCGGGGTCTAGATGGCAAACCACGAGAATCAGCTATGGTAATGAAATCCTTGTTGATAGACTTGTATTTCTTGCATCACTTGTAGCCCTCAAGTCCTCGAGATATTAACATCATCTTGGGTATGGGTGGATGACAGCTCATCATGCCAAGATTGATTGTTACACCAGATCTGTTCAGCTTACACACCCATCGGCAAGATAGTCCTTTGTCTCCACGAGTTGCAAAGCGTCAACTCTATTCCCTTAATGTCAGCCCTCTTCCGGACCTTGAAGATATCCGGTAGTCCGTGACTTTCCGGATGTCTTTCGGAGGAACTGCCGGTGTTCCACAGCAGAGATGTAGAGTTAAGTCATAGATCTTATCCGAGGAACGCTCCAATCTCTAGGAGACCTTACAAGATGGCACCCTTAGAACTAGCGAGCTTAGAAACAACTTGATGAGTCCTTGCAAAAGGGTTTCATCCGTCCTAGTTCTTCTCCTTGGGCTTGCCCGTCCTCTTCGTCAAGAAGAAGGATGATCTGGACGGATGGTTGTAGATTATCGCCCGTTAATTTGGTCACGATAAATAACAAGTATCCGCTCCCGGGATCAACGACACGTATGATCAGCTCGCTGGATCCTCGATCTTCTCAAGATGGATTTGAGGGTAGGCTACCACCAAATCAAGATCGAAATGGGGACATTCCTAAAGCGGCTTTTGTCACTCGTTATGGCGATGCGAGTACACCGTCATGTCGCCGGTCTAACCAACGCTCCAGCTACATACTCCCGCTTGATGAACTCGATCTTCATGGAGTACTTAGATAAGTTCGTCGTGGTTTACCTCGATGATATTCTTATTTACTCGAAGAACGAAGAAGAGCATGCCGAACATCTTAGACATGTGCTAGAAAAACTAAGAGAGCACCGCCTTTACGCCAAGTTTTCCAAGTGTGAATTTTGGTTGCTAGAAGTGACCTACCTAGGCCACGTAATCTCTGGTAAGGGCATTGCTGTCAACCCCGAGAGAGTTAAGGCCGTTCTCGATTGGACTCCACCTGAAACCGTTAAGCAAGTTAGGAGTTTCCTTGGTCTAGCCAGCTATTGCCGCCGCTTTGTTGAAAACTTCTCCAAAGTAGCCAAACCTCTCACGGAACTTCTCAAGAAAGATAAAAAGTTTGAGTGGTCCCCACAGTGTGAGTAAAGTTTTCAAGAACTGAAAAAGGCGTCGACTTTCGCTCCCATACTTGTTCCACGGTTTCACTAAAGACTTTGTTATCTCTGCGGCGCCTCACAGCGGGGACTAGGTTGCATTCTTATGCAGGATCGTCATGTGATTGCCTATGCATCTCGTGATTGCATCCACACGAGGAGAATTATCCTACACATGATCAAGAGCTTGCGGCCGTAGTCTATGCACTCAAGACAGCAACATTACCTTCTTAGTAGCGTTGCGAGATCTACACGATCACGAGTCTCAAGTATATCTTCACCCAACGGATCGAACCTTAGGCAAAGGCGTTGGTTGGAGTTGATCTCAGATTACGACTTAGGGATTACCTACACCCGAGCAAAGCTAATGTCATGGCTGATGCTCTAAGCCGTAAATCCTATTGCAACAATCTCATGTTGCGGCGAGGTCAACCACTTCTCCATGAGGAATTACGTAAGCTTAACCTTCACATTGCTCCTCACAGTTCCTTTCTACCTTGGTGGCGAAACCTACTCTTGTAGATCATATCATAGAAGCCCGAAGCATGATCTGGGGATTACGGGATCAAGAGAAACATTGCCAAGGGTATTCTTTGGTAGTTTCTCTATAGATGATCGAGTGTCGTTTTCTTTGGGAACCTTTGGTGGTCCCCAAGCGACATCTTCGACAAGCTGATTCTTAAGGGCGCATGAATCTCCTCTCACGATTCATCTTGGTAGTACTAAGATGTATCGGGACCTCGCCATAGGTTACGGTGGACTAGGATGAAAGAAATCGCTGACCGTTGCTAATTGTGGCGTTTTGTCGTCGCGTTAAGCGAGCATCAAAGACCTGCTGGCACCCTTGACCTTTAGCTATTCTGAATGGAAATGGGATAAAGTTGGTATGGACTTCATCACCGCTTTCCCGGGACCAAGAGAGGAATAACGCTATCTTCGTAGTCATTGATCGTCTTTCCAAAGTGGCTCACTTCCTACCTGTTCGAGAGAGTATCACTGCTAGTCAGCTTGCTGACTTATATATTTCTCGAATAGTATCACTTCATGGTGTTCCACTAGAGATCAATTCAGACCGTGGTAGTCTTTTCACTTCTCATTTCTGGGAAAGCTTCCAATCTGCCATGGGAACCCATCTTTCCTTCAGTACCACTTTCCACCCTCAGTCGAGTGGTCAAGTGGAAAGGGTCAACCAAATTCTCGAAGACATGCTTAGAGCTTGCGTTATCTCATTCGGTATGGATTGGGAGAAATGTCTTCCTTTTGCCGAGTTTGCTTATAACAATAGCTATCAATACAGTCTCAAGAAAGCTCCTTTTGAGATTCTCTATGGACGAAGATGTCGAACACCTTTGAACTGGTCAGAAACCGGTGAAAGACAATTCTTTGGACCGGACATGATCCAGGAGGTAGAAGAGCAAGTTCGCATCATTCGTGAGAATTTGAAAACAGCCCAGTCTCACCAAAAGAGCCAGTATGATCGTCATCATAAGGATATGACTTATGAAGTTGGCGACAAAGCTTATCTTCGGGTTACTCCTTTGAAGGGTACCCATCGTTTCGGTATCAAAGGCAAGTTGGCTCCTCGCTAAATTGGTCCTTTTCGCATTCTCGCTAAACGAGGAGAGGTTGCCTACCAGTTGGAACTACCCCACATCTTTCTCGAGTTCATGATGTCTTCCCGTCTCTCAACTCAGCGTTGCTTCTCGGATCCTATCCATGGAGTGGACCACAAGCGCTTGATCTCCAAGATAACCTCACATATCGAGTATCCGATTCGCATTCTTGATCAAGCGAGCGTGTAACCCGACGTCGAACATCAAGTTTCTCAAGGTTCGATGGTCTCATCATTCGAGAGAGAAGCTACGGGAGGCGAGAAGATCGTCTTCGACTGGAGTACCCCACCTTCTTTCCGTCGACCCCGAATCTCGGGACGAGATTCTTTCAAGTGGGGGTGAGTTGTCACATCCCTAGTCCTGGCATGCACTAGGCTAGCCCTTTATGTGTGCATCATGTTTAATTTTCTCAAATAAACTTGAAATAGGGGACTGACCAAACCCTAACACCAAATGAATTCAAATAGGCTCAAATAAAATCACTTCCAATAAACCCAAAGTGACTTCAGGAAAAGTCCATAATTTTTGAAACTGGTGAAAACCCCTGACAAAAATTGGTGCATATTTTCCCTAGGTCATTTCAGGTTTTTTGGACTAAATCATAAGTATTTGAATTGGAGCATTTAATGGCTATAAACATTTTAAATGCTTCAATAATTCTGAAAACATTTGTGGGCTGTTAGTAAACATTTTAAAAGTTCCCACAAATTTTCTCAGGAGTTTTAAAAATGGTTTAGTATTATTACTAAATCAAAAGCAGAAAAGCAAAATAAGCAGAAACAATTAATAGAGAGAGAGAAGGACTACTGGCGCCTACATGCGGCTTGCTTCTTTGGCCGCCCAGCCCATCTCCACCCCCTGTCGTCTTCCTCCTTTTGCGGGGAGGGCCGAAGGCGGCGTGGCCACTGCCTTGAGCACGCGCCCGCCACCTCCACCCTGCTGCCTGCATCCCCGGCGCCTGGATCTCTCCTGCGTTGCCACGCACTCCCCCCAGGCCTTCCACTCTCTCTAGACCCCCTCCTCCTCCTCTGCTCTCTCCTAACGCCACCAAAACGCGCGCCGCCCGCCGGCGTGCACCACCGCGGCCCAGCCCTTTGCCCACCTCTCCGGCGAGATCCAGAGCTCCGCCACGGCGTCGTCGTCCTCTCCATCGAGTCACCTTGGCGCGAAGCTCTGTTGCATCTCCAACGCCGCCGTTTCCGACCTCGGGTGCGGTGATCCCGCCGTCGATTCGCGGACCCGTGCCTCCCTGCCTCGCCCGGCGACACCAGAAGAACGCGGTGAGCAGCTGCGCCGTTTCCCCATGCCCCCCGTGCTCAGCACTGGATTCACTTTCATTGATGACGACCGTTCGATCTTTGAGTCATGGATACTGTCCTGTAAGTTTATGCCACTTTGGGTTTCACGACTAGCCATGTATTGCCGGGCTCCTTATCATATGGATGCTAGCGACACTACCATGGCTCGGTGAAACACTAGGAGACATTTCCCGGTAAAGAAGCTACTAAAGATAACAACTGAATGGTCAGATCCCACACACCAACATTTCAGCGCATACACACAATATTAACCATTATGTGCAAATGCAACGCCAATCTAACTGTAAACTCTCGACTCAAGCTATCATTAGGCTCCGAGGCTGAATCCTAGCCATCCATGACCTTGGTCGAAACGCCTGAAATCAACACAAACCAGCTTAACATATGCAATCTGATTTATCTACAAATAAAACAAACTTGTTTGCTAGTGAGATCTGCAGAAATTGAATAAATCAGCAGAGTAATAGAAGTCACTGGTGGGACATGAACACATGAGCGTGTTACCATCAGGAGTGGTGGAGACTGGCTGACAGAAAGCCAGTTGGCAACTCACACAAACTTTGAGAATCCACAAATACATGTGAACTAACACTACAGCTCCTGGGCCAGTGAAATGATTAAACCCAGTATAACAACTCCAATGTTGGTAGTAGCATTGTGGATCACAGGCATGGGCACAGAGTTCTTGCGGCATGCAGCCGATGAACTGACAGAATGACATGTGATTGTTGTCTAAAGAGAAGAGTGGGATTGTCGAGAGATTTCTTGGCTCTTCATGGTGTCATCTCACTCATCGTCGAAGCCGTCTGCTCGGGAGGACAATTACCGACAAACAAGAAGGAACAATCAATGCAATGCAACAAATATGATGCATGATAATGTCATGGCAATATGCTGTTGATTGAGCTAATGCAACTAACAGAAGATAAATGAAGTTGGTTTGAATACAAGATTCAAATTCAAACTCCATATGTGATTATTCAAATGCCATTCATTTCATTTGTCCTAAACAGTAGTGATAAGTTGTTCTAACATGCATGAAAATAGCAGATGGATAGATTGGATTTTGATCATTTTCATATATAAATTATTTCATTTGGAGTTCACGGTTGATTTTATATGGATTTTAGAAGTTTATACAATTTTCTGGAATTTCTGTATTATTTAAAATCGAAATTCCTTTCTTCGTCGACCTCGTCATCTTGACCTAAGCAAGTCAACAGCAGCGGTCTAGGTCAAACTTGACCAGTGGGGTCCTTTGCAGTGGTGACCTGATGTTGTTGAGTCAGTAAACGAGGTGGGGCCAGGTCGGCCAGCCACGTCGACAGGCTCAGAGCGGCTTGTGGGCCTTTGTGATTAGTTAAACCTTGAGAAAAAATAAACTGGGTTTAGTTAGGAAGTAGGACCCGGTATGTCGTTGTGAGAGAGGTTAATTAGTTGGGTCATTAGCCTAATGCGGAACCACGTCGGAACCTTGGTTATGGGTGACCTAACCCAGACGAGGCTCGCGGGTGGTGCTACGAATGATGTTAGCGCGGAGGTTGCCCTCTCCTGCGCATCTAGGAAGGCCGCAGGGGAGAGTGTGAGGGCTTCATGGCGAGCAAGCTGTTGTGGCGGCCGGTCTGGCTCGGCGGCTAAGGCCTCTGGTGCATCACGAGGTCCAGCGGATTGCGTTACAGGCTCTGGGAGCTTTACGAGCAAGGTGGCGCCGCGCGGACATGAGCTGCGGTGGTCGAGACCTGACGGTGTGGAACCCGATGGCGGGACCTCGGTTCCGTGGTTAGCGTGGCTAGAGAGGGCATTGGCGGAGAGAGGAAGGCTCGAGAGCTCCGGTAAGTCGTAAGGATGGTCGGCCGGCTCGAGGCGCGGAAGCGGCGAGCGGCGGATCTCCGCGCGACGAGAAGAGATGTTGGGGGCCGGCGATTACGGGCTTACGGCAGCAGCTCGGTCACGAGAAGCGTGGCGGCGGGCGAGGCTCGTGAACTGGCAGCGGCGGTGGCCATAGCTCTGGCAACGGCGACGGCGGCAGCGGTGCTGCGAAGCGGCATGAGAGAAGCGAGGAGGGGAAGAACAAGGGCATCAAGGGGTGTCGTGCGTCTCCGCAGGACGAGCTTCGAAGGAGGCCGCCCGGCCTGCAGCGGAGGTGGAAACCTCGGTAGCGTCTGTGAGCTTCTGCAGTGTCGTCCTCTGGCAGGAGCTAGGAGATGGTAGCGAAGGCCAGGTGGGCTGGGCAGGCGCGGGTGAGGCCAGTGTGGGCTTATGGGCGCCACGTAAGTGCCGGGTGAATCTCTGCTTTCTGTTTTAATTTTTACCACATTTCTCTTTTATTTTATTTTGCTTGCTTTTTTTCAAATTCAAAAATAATTTCAAAGCATTGCCAAGACATTCTGAAATATTTTATGTTACCTCTCGGACTGTTCCAAAGTACATAAAACATTTCAAAGTATTTGAAAATATACTCATTATATATTATGAATATATCCCCAAATTCAAATAGATTATTGATTTAAATTAGGAGACCAAATAATTCCTTAAAATGTTCGAATTTTGGTTTGATATATAACTCTTGCCAAAACTCACAAAACTATTTTTAGGGCATTTTGGATTCACAGAATGCATTTAAAGATGCTTGCCCTTCTTTTAATTAGATTTAAAGTTTTGACAATCCTCAATTCAAGTTTGAATCTAGACATGATGCGAGGCTCTCAAATGCAACTAATACAAGCAAAGTCCGGAAATTCAGAAAATGTTCAAAACTTCAAAAATTCATATCAATTCAACTGTAGCTCAGATTGAAATAATTTATATATGAAAAATTATTAGAAAAAATGCAATCTTTCCATCTGTACCAGTTTCATGCATGAAAAACCAACTTATACCTGCTGTATAGGTGAAAACATATATATGGCATTTATAAGAGTTTAATTTGGAGTTGCATTTGAACCCTTGGTCCAAATGGACTTCACTCCAAGATGAATACTAGTTGGATTAGCTCAAACAACATCACATCTTCATGCCATGTTCATGCATCATATTGTTGCATATGCTTGTGTTTTGATTGTTTGCAGATTCCTTCTCGATAGGTCCTGCTCGAAGAGTGCTAAAGAGAGTACACATGCGTGAGCGGTGCCTCCTCTGTTGATCTACCGGCAAGCAAACCCCTTGTTCATTCCGATAAAATCCTACTCTCTCGCTCCTGCTCTCGGTTATTGCATTAGGACAACAACGATTCATACGCTACTTTGTCTTTGCGGTAGTTGAACCCTTTCCTCTGCATGACTGTCATTGCCACGATAAATAGTTGAAACCCACTAGCATGTGTAGGGTTGATTGAGCCATGTTGTGTTCCTACCATGCTATACACTGCTATTGCTTAGAGTTGTGTAGGGTCGATTCATTGGGAATGAATTGGAGTGTTATGAGTTGATTACGGTCTTTGAGAGTTAAGTGTGTGAACACGATTTGATAAAATAGCGGTGAGAGGCCATGTAGGGTACATGGTGGGTTGTCTCCTTTGGAACCGTCCTTAAGCCTTGAGTTCTATGTATGTTGTCCAATGACTCGATACTACCACACATTGGGTTCAGGTAACGGCCCTCTCGACTTATTAACCAACTTGATCTCTGTCCGAGGAGGCAACTAGTTTAGGTGTTTGTAGGTAGTGTTAGTAGTCTACCAAGTGGCACCGGCGGTGGGCTTGGACGAGACTAGGCACAAGTGGCAGTGTACCAAGCGTGAATCCATCCGTGAGGTGGGCTTGGAACCTGTTCACATCATTTGGGGCCGTGGCGACACCGGCGGATCTCCTTGGATGGAACCGAAATGGCGATAAACCTGGGCTAGAGTCTTGTGTGGTTAGTCGGTCGTGGCGACACCCTACTTGAACCGAAGGTTGCCGAGATACATGGCGTGTACATGGCGGTAAGTGGCGGGCGTGTGTGAAGAAGTACACCTGCGGGGTTAACATGATCTATTGAATAGCGGGTCATGGTATGAACTTCTTGGATGCTTACATGGTACATAGATAACCGTGGATACTATAAAATGCAAGACAAGTGTGAGTGCTATGGATGGCCTTCTGCGTGGGGCGGGATGAATCCATAGTAGTGTATGATGGTGATTAGTGGACTCGTGTGCATCATATCACCTCAAAGTTCACAGTAGTCGTAGAACAGGATATACGAGTCAAGCTGGCTTCTTTGCTAAACCCATTACCCTCTTGATACAAATGCATGTATGATAGGATCGATGTAAGTCTTCTTTGTACCTTTGTACTCATGTGCTTTATTTATGTTTCGTGAGACTTGGTCTTACTAGTGTTCTCATGGACTTGACAAGTAGCTTGTACCTCAGCTCTGATCTTGATGGATGTTGTAGATAGTCGAGCTCTTGACCTTTTCTTTTGTAGATATACATACCGGACATGTAATGCTTCCTTGTTGCTTGTATGCTCTTGTATGATGGGTCACCCTGTTTTTGCAATAAATGCTATGATGGCTCTTTGAGCCTTTATCTATATCAGTTGTTAAGTTATCTTATCATGTTCCTTGCATCACATACTTGCATATTATCGTCGTGTAATGTGTATTGCTATGTGTGGGATCGACTATCTAGTTGTTTATCCTTAGTAGCCTTACTTGCAGGAAATGTCTCCTAGTGCTTCCTTGAGCCATGGTAGCACTCTTGCTCGGAACACTTTCAGGCTGGCGGCATGTGTCCTTCCGTTCCTGTGTCTGTCCTTGAAATGTCCGCGATGAATCTGAAGATCTGTTAGCCCTTTGACCGGTTCACCGGTCCCTTTAGCCCAGCGCTACTGCCTGGATTCACTCGTGATGACCGACATTTGCTGGAGTCATGTATACTGTCCTGTAAGTTAGTGCCACTTTGGGTTCACTAGCATGTCAGCCGGGCTCATATCATATGGATGCTAGCGACACTATCATCGTGTGCCAAAAGCATAACGGTCCCAGGCAAAATGTAGCGACACCGTGGAATACATGCGTGAGGCGCAAAAGTGATATGAGGTTACATGCTAGATCGGGAGGTGACATTAGTCGGGGTCTGACAGCTCGATACACCAAGCGTCGGACCCGACTCAATGCCACATCGATCTAGCATGTAACACCACATGTCACTTTGCGACCTCACTGCGTGTCTATCAGCTACTGCGGGACACATCCAAGAGCCAGACTGTGACCCAAGTGCTGGGGACAGGCATCCATGACCCGACTGTCAGCGTGTGGGTCGTCGACAGTGAATCCGAAGCAACCCAGAAAGGACTGAGACTCGGTGAACATGGCGAACCTGGAACTCGGTAGTCGGCGTAACGGTCGAGGAAGAACACATTCGCGGGTAGCCCAGGCCGATCAAGATCCCACAGGAAAGAACCATCATGGCATTATTACAACGGGGTCTCATGACCCAACATTGAGCACACAAGCAACAAATGAGAGCTTACTATCTGAAATCTGTTATGTACAAATGAAAGGCTGAAGAGCGACTAACAACATCGATCAAGATATAACAGTACAGCTACTAGATAGAAGTCACGGAACACTAATGAACAGTCTCATTTAGCTGAAATAGCATAAAACACAAGGTACAGAACACATAGGATCTGTCATACATGCATTTAGCTCAAAGTGTGGTGGTGCAGCAAACTTTGAGATCCGACAGTGTGGGGTTCAGGATGTGTGCCTGGTCTGTCCCAAAGCCCACTTACTTGATTGCTTAAATGAAAAATAGCTACCTACAAACACGAGAAACTAGTTAAACTCACAAGAATGAGAGAGAAGATTGGTTAATAAGTGAGAGGGTCAGGTGCAGGAACCAATGTGTGGTAGTATCCAGGTCATTGACTGACATACATAGAACTTCGGTGCTTAGGGCCGGTTCGATGAGACAACCACCCTGCATGGCCTCTCACTTCCTTTACCCAAATCGTGCCACTTTCACTCTCGGCCGTCGAACATATCATAACTCCAATTCATTCTCAATGAATCAGACTGACACAACTCTAAGCAATATGAGGCATGGCATGGTAGGAACAAAACATGGGCTCAATCAACTCCTACATGCTAGTGGGTTTTAACTATTCTTGTGGCAATGACCAGTCATGCGAGAGAATGGGTTCAACTACCGCAGCACAAAGTAAGATGAATCATTGTTGTCCTAATGCAATAACGAGAGCAGGAAGCGAGAGTAGGGTTATATTGGAATGAACAAGGGGTTTGCTTGCTGAGTAGATCAACAAGGGCCTTTGCTTCATGAAGCAGTACTGGAGAGCAGTCTCGGGAGGCAAGACCTATCGAGAAGCGGTGCCAACAATCAATACACAAGCATATGCAACAATATGATGCATGAACATGGCATGAAAGATGTGATGCTATTTGAGCTAATCTTGACTAGTATTCATTTGGTTTGAAGTCCATTTGAACCCTAGCTCAAATGCAATTCTAATTTAAGTCTCTTAATATGCCATAATAGAGTTTCCTCATATTCAGCATATATAAGTTGGTTTGTCATGCATGAAACTAGTACAGATGGAAGATTGCATTGATAATTTTTCATATATAAATTATTTCAATCGACTCGGTTGAATTTCTATGATTTTTGAAGTTTAAATCATTTTGGAATTTCCTGATTTATTTTAATTCGAAAATAGTTAATTCGTTCGACCTTCGTCATGCTTGCGTCGACGAGTCGCCATGTCTTGACCAGAGTCAAATCGGCAATGGGTCCCACATGTCATTGGCTTCTTTGATGGCGGGAGTTAATCCGTGTTGTTGATTTGACCAGCTCTTGGGCCAGCGTGTCGATGGCGATGGGGTGGCTAATTGGGTGGGTTAATCCTAATGGCGCCATGGCGGCCAGCGAAACCTGGCCGGCGAGGTTGTCGCGGCGACCACGAATCTGGCCAGGTCGCGTTAGAACCCTGGCGGCGTCTCGAAACACAGGCGTACCCGTGCTCTCGCGCATCTAGTGGGCGGCGGGAAGCAGGGCGCGGGCTGGCAGGCCAGGCTTCGCCCAGCGGGCGGGCTTCAGCTTCGGCTGATGGCCTTCTGGCCGCAGGAAGCGAGGTGAGGCAGACGGCAGGGGGCTCACGAGGCCGGAAGAGCAGCAGCGAGCTGGGGAGGCGGCAGCGGCGGAGATCCCACGGCGGGTGATGAAAGCGATGGCGGCAGCTCCACAGGCGTCCACGATGCAACAACGGCGGAGAGGCTTGGCGAGCTCTGGGTGTCGGAGGTGAGGGGCGGCCAGGGGGCCACGTCGTGATGACTGTGGCGTGTCGGTAAAGGAGAGGAGAGGAGGTCGGGGAGGAGGGAGGGCGAGAGAGTGGGAAGGACGGGTGGCGTGGTCAGACATCGAGCGAGGAGGAAGAGGCGGGAGGCGGGAGGAGGAGGTGGGCCAGGCGGCGTGGCCTTGTGGCACGACTTAGCTGCTTTAGAGGAATGGGCGGCCCTGTTGGAGTTCTTTGGGCTGCAGGTGCCATTTGCTACGTAAGATCCTCTTTATTTTTTTTGTTTTTTGTTTTTACGTAATGTGTTTGATTTAGTTTAAAATACTAAATCATTTTACTCTTATGCCAATTTTTGTGGGGCTAGTGGCATTATTCGAGCTCCCCAACAAATAATTTTGGACATATATTAATATATATAACTAATATATTTCCAATGCAAATATTTATGCATTACTTCCAAATGCCCAAAATAAATATTTATGAGCTCCTAAAAATATTTGATTTTTATGCAATATTTGAGGAGAAGACATGAACATTTTCTTGGACCATTTTGGAGCAATTTTTATAGAGTCATTTCCATAGATGATTACGAGGTTTCAAAAATCCTCATTTCAAATTTAAATGGAATTTAAACATGATGCACAAATGACTAGCTAGTCTAGGTCATACGAACTAGGGATGTGACACTTCCCCACTTGAAAGAATCTCGTCCGAGATTAAAGTCGACGAATGGGTGGGTACTCCGATTGACGATCTTCTCGCTCGGTAGCTTCTCTCTCGAATGATGAGACCAGAACTTGAGAAACTTGATGTTACGGCGTTGGGTTACTGCTCTGCTTGATCAAGAATCTGGTACTCTCGATATGTGAGGTTATCTTGGAGATCATGCGTTTCGTGGTCCACTCATGGATGGGATCAGAAACAGCGCGTGAGTTGAGAGGCGTGGAAGACATCATGAACTCGAAAGATGTGGGGGTAGTTCCAGCGGTAGGCAACCTCTCCTCGTTTAGCGAGAATCGAAAAGGACCAATGTAGCGAGGAGCCAACTTGCCTTGATGCAGGCAGATGGGTACCCTTCAAAGGTAACCGAAGATAACTTTAGCCAACTTCATAAGTCATATCCTTATGATGGCGATCATCTTTGCTCTTTTGGCTGGGCTGTTTTTTCAAATTCTCACGAATGATCTTGAACTTGCTCTACGCCTCTGGATCATGTCCGATCCAATTGTCTTTCACGGTTTGACCAGTTCAAAGGTGTTCGTCCATAGAGAATCTCAAAGGAGCTTTCTTGAGTGGATTGATAGCTATTGTTATAAGCAAACTCGGCAAAGGAAGACATTTCTCCCAATCCATATCGAATGAGATACATAGCTCTAAGCATGTCTTGAGAATTTGGTTGATTTCCCTTTCTTGACCACTCGTGAGGGTGGAAGCGATGCTGAAGGAAAGATGGGTTCCCATGGCAGTTGGAAGCTTTCACGAAATGAGAAGTGAAAAGACTACCACGGTCTGAATTGATCTCTAGTGGAACACCATGAAGTGATACTATTAGAAATATATAAGTCGGTGACTAAGCGATGTCTCTCGAGCGGGTGGGAAGTGAGCCACTTTGGAAGGCGATCAATGACTACGAAGATAGCGTTATTCCCTCTCTTGGTCTGGACCGGTGATGAAGTCCATACCAACTTTATCCCATTTCCATTCAGGGAATAGCTAAAGGTGAAGGTGCGGCAGGTCTTTGATGCTCTACCTTGACGACAAAAGCGTCACAATGCTGGTGAGCGATTTCTCTTTCATCCTAGTCCACAGGAACCTCGGCGTAGGTCTGATACATCTTAGTACTACAGGATGAATCGAGAGGAGATTCATGCCTCCTTAAGAATGGTTATCGAAGATGCTTCTTCTTGAGGACCACCGGTTCCAAAGAAAATGACACCTCGATCATCTATAGAGAAACTACCGCAATACCCTTGGCAATGTTTCTCTTGATCGAGTAATCCGTATCATGCTGAGCTTCTATGATATGATCTACAAGAGTGGTTTAGCCACCAAAGGTAGAAAGGAATCCGTGAGGAGCAATGTGAAGGTTAAACTTACAGAATTCCTCATGGAGAAGTGGTTTACCTCTTTTGACATGATTGTTGCAATAAGTTCTGACTTAGAGCATCAGCCATGACATTAGCTTTGCACAGGGTGTAAGTACTCCCTAAGTCGTGTCTGAGATCAGAATCAACCAACGTCTTTGCCTAGGTTGATCTGGTTGGGTGAAGATATACTTGAGACTACGGTGATGGTGTAGATCTACTTAGCGTTTACCGAAGAAGTAATGTCGAGGTCTTGAGTGCATAGACTACGGTTGCCAAGCTCTAGATCATGTGGATAATTCTCCTCGTGTGGATGCAATTAGCCGAGATAGGCAATCACATGGCGATCACGCATAAGAATGCAACCTAGTCACAGTCATTGAGGCATCGCGATGAATAACAAAGTCTTTAGTGAAATCCGGTGGAACAAGTATGGGAAGCGAAGTCAGGCGTCTTTTCGGTTCTGAAAACTGTACTCACATTGTGGGGACCCTCAAACTTTTATCTTTCTTGAGAAGTTTCGTGAGAGGTTTGGTTTACTTTGGAGACGTTTTCAACAAAGGCAATGGCTGGCTAGACCAAGGAAACTCTAACTTATAGCGGTTTCGGGTGGAGTCAATCGAGCGGCCTTAACTCTCTGGGGTTGACAGCATGCCCTTACGGAGATTACGTGGCCTAGGTAGGTCACCTGGCAACAAAATTCACACTTGGAAAACTTGGCGTAAAGGCGGTGCTCTCTGAGTTTTCTAGCACAAGTCTAAGATGTTCGGCATGCTCTTCTTACGTTCTTGAGTAAATAAGAATATCATCGAGGTAAACCGGCGAACTTATCTAAGTACTCCGGAAGATCGAAGTTCATCAAGCGGAGAATGTATTTGGGCGTTGGTTAGGCGAAGGACATGGCGATTGTACTCGTCTTGGCCATAACAGTGACAAAAGCCATTTAAAGAATGTCCCCATTACGATCTTGATTTGGTGGTAGCCTAACCTCAAATCCATCTTGGAAGGCGAGGATCCAGCGAGCTGATCATAATTCGTTGATCACAGGGGCGGATACTTGTTCTTCTCGTGACCAAATTAGCAGGCGATAATCTACAACCATCGATGTACCATCCTTCTTCTTGGCGAAGGCGAGGGGCAAGCCAAGGAAAAGAACTAGGGCGGATGAAACACTTTTGCAAGGACTCATCAAGTTGTTTCTTAAGCTCGGCTAGTTCTAAAGGTGCCATCTTGTAAGGTCTCTAGAGATTGGAGCCGGTTAGTGGGATAAGATCTGGCCGAACTCTACATCTGTCGGTGGAGAACACACAGCGGTTCCTCTGGAAGAACATCCAGGAAAGTCACGGACTACAGATATCTTCAAAGATGCAGAGAGGATCATGTATTTCCGGAAGGAACTAATTTTCCTACAGAAATAATATAGGCCCACGAAATATTAGTATTACTCTTGTGGTCCTTACCTCGGTTGGCTTGATTTTTGATTCACATGAGTTGTCACCATGCGTAGCCTATAGTTGATCTTGATTCGTCCTTGGTTTACGTTTCTCGGGGATGTCATCAGCTAGCGAAGTTCTTGCTTGTAGTCGAGAACCACGGAGATGGTAGGGATGAGGATCCTCCGGAACCGCCGTTAGCAGAGTTCATGTTAGAGATGGAAGAAACAAGCGTGAGTCTAACGGCTTGTTGTACGTGTCGAGAACACCGCACATCGATTCAAAGGATCTGTGACCATTCCGACTTCATTAACTTGCACCCACCACCTTTCATCATTCTATTGAGCCACTCGATGCGGATGGTGGCTCCGTAGCATCACTCATAAGTTGCGTTCTGCGAACATAGCTGAAGATGACAAGGTCACCTATACATACCACAGGAAGGTCACTAGTCTTTGGTGGCGGAACTGAGGCTATGCTTCGGTGGCGATTCCTACACAGGAGGTTTCAGAGGGCTTTTAGTGAGCATCACATTCCTCAAGCCCTCATCGATCGCAAGAGAAAGAGTTACGTAGTTTCACCCAGTAAGATGGCTGTTGATGCTTACAGCGAGAGTTTGAGAACCTCACCGTTATGCCACAGAAGAGGTGTCCGGGCGCTAAAGTAGGCTAGGTTAGGAAGGGTCTCAACCCCAAGTTGCGTCGTGATCTCCACCTACATCATTGTGATACATTCCAGCTCTTGTGAACAAGGCCATTAATGCGAGACAGCTCAGGCTCACTTACGAGGAGTCTGTAAGCACACCCATGATTTGGGATCTTCTTTATTCGAGTTCTCGGAAGCGCGGTTTGGATTCGAACTCCGCTCTTCCTCCCGGATATTCACAAAGGCCATCTCATGTGGTGCCTTTGGCTGGTCGTATGCTCCACCCAGGCCCTCTTGGTAGGCCGCTTGTTATCTGGTCCACGTCCAACCGGGGACTTGCTTCACATGCGGGAAGCGGACACTATACTGTTGCTCTCGGACTAGCTCCACCCCACCGCTGAGAAGTCATTGATGGTATTAAGCCATCACGCATAAAGATGATCGGTGTCAAGTCAGCTCCCCCGAGCGTGGGCGTGTGCATCATGTCTCGACTAAAGCGCGCTCATGATGACGGATGTCGTTCTTGGTACACTCTTGTCAATTCTCATCGGCGCCGGTTGTTGATCTTGGAGCATCCTCCTTCATTTTCGAAGAAGCTATGCTCGTTTACGACATGTCATTTTGTGATATACCAACTCCTTGAAATCCAAACCCGGGGTCTAGATGGCAAACCACGAGAATCAGCTATGGTAATGAAATCCTTGTTGATAGACTTGTTTTCTTGCATCACTTGTAGCCCTCAAGTCCTCGAGATATTAACATCATCTTGGGTATGGGTGGATAGCTCATCATGCAAGATTGATTGTTACACGGATCTGTTCAACTTACACACCCATCGGCAAGATAGTCCTTTTCTCCACGAGTTGCAAGCAACTCTATTCCTTAATCGGCCTCTTCCGGACCTTGAAGATATCCGGTAGTCCGTGACTTTCGGATGTCTTTCGGAAGAAGCTGCCAGTGTTCCACAGCGGAGATGTAGAGTTAATCATAGATCTTATCCGGAACGCTCCAATCTCTAGGAGACCTTACAAGATGGCACCCTTAGAACTAGCGAGCTTAAGAAACAACAGATGAGTCCTTGCAAAGGTTTCATCAGTCCTAGTTCTTCTCCTTGGGCTTGCGTCCTCTTCGTCAAGAAGAAGGATGATCTGGACGGATGGTTGTAGATTATCGCCCGATTAATTTGGTCACGATAAATAACAATATCACTCCCGGGATCAACGACACCGTATGATCGACTCATGGATCCTCGTCTTCTCAAGATGGATTTGAGGTAGGCTACCACCAAATCAAGATCGAAATGGGGACATTCCTAAGCGGCTTTTGTCACTCGTTATGGCGGTCGAGTACGTCATCATCGCCGGTCTAACCAACGCTCCAGCTACATACTCGCTTGATGAACTCGATCTTCATGGAGTACTTAGATAAGTTAAGTAGTGGTTTACCTCGATGATATTCTTATTTACTCGAAGAGCGAAGAAGAGCATGCGAACATCTTAGACATGTGCTAGAAAAACTGAAGCACCGCCTTCATGGTTTTCCAAGTGTGAATTTTGGTTGCTAGAAGTGACCTACCTAGGCCACGTAATCTCTGGTAAGAGCATTGCTATCAACAGAGAGGAGTTAAGGCCGTTCTCGATTGGACTCCACAAAACCGTTAAGCAAGTTAGTTTCCTTGGTCTAGCCAGCTATTGCCGCCCGCTTTGTTGAAAACTTCTCCAAAGTAGCCAAACCTCTCTGGAACTTCTCAAGAAAGATAAAAAGTTTGAGTGGTCCCCACAGTGTGAGTAAAGTTTTCAAGAGCGAAAAGAATCGACTTACTGCTCCCATACTTGTTCCACGGTTTCACTAAAGACTTTGTTATCTCTACTGCGGCGCCTCCACATGGGACTAGGTTGCATTCTTATGCGGAGATCGTCATGTGATTGCCTATGCATCTCGTGATTGCATCCACGAGAGAATTATCCTACACATGATCAAGAGCTTGCAGTACGTCTATATCAAGACACAGCAACATTACCTTCTTGGTAAGCGTTGCGAGATCTACACGATCACAGTCTCAAGTATATCTTCACCCAACGGATCGGAACCTTAACAAAAGGCGTTGGTTGAGTTGATCTCGATTCTGACTTAGGGATTACCTACACCGAGCAAAGCTAATGTCATGGTGATGCTAAGCCGTAAATCCTATTGCAACAATCTCATGTTGCAGCGGTCCTTCCACTTCTCCATGGAATTCTGTAGCTTAACCTTCACATTGCTCCTCCGCGGTTCCTTTCTACCTTGGTGGCGAAACCTACTCTTGAGATCATATCATAGAACCCGGAAGCATGATCAGGGGATTACGGGATCAAGAGAAACATTAAAAGGGTATTCTTTGGTAGTTTCTCTATAGATGATCAGTGTCGTTTTCTTTGGGAACACTGGTGGTCCCCAAACATCTTCTTGACTGATTCTTAAGGGGCATGAATCTCCTCTCACGATTCATCTTGGTAGTACTAAGATGTATCGGGACCTCGCCATAAGTTCGGTGGACTAGATGAAGAAAGAAATGCTGGCTTACGTTGCTAATTGGCGTTTGTCGTCGCGTTAAAGCGAGCATCAAGACCTGGCGGCCTTCAGCCTAGCTATTCCGAATGGAAATGGGATAAAGTTGGTATGGACTTCATCACCGGCTTTCCCGGGACCAAGAGAGGAATAACGCTATCTTAATGATCGTTGATCGTCTTTCCAAAGTGGCTCACTTCCTACCTGTTAGAAGTATCCTGCTAGTCGACGCTGACTTATATATTCTCGAATAGTATCACTTCATGGTGTTCCACTAGAGATCAATTCAGACGTGTGATCTTTTCACTTCTCATTTGGGAAAGCTTCCATACATGTGAACCCATCTTTCCTTGATACCCTTTCCACCCTCGGTCGAGTGGTCAAGTGGAAAGTCAACAAATTCGAAGAACATGCTTGGAGCTGCGTTATCTCATTCGGTATGGATTGGGAGAAATGTCTTCCTTGCGGTTGCTTATAACAATAGCTATCATCTGATCTCAAGAAGCTCCTTTTGAGATTCTCTATGGGCGAAGATGTCGAACACCTTTGAACTGGTGAGAAACCGGTGAAAGACAATTCTTTGGACGGACATGATCCGGGGAGGTAGAAACAATTCGCATCATTCGAAATTTGAAAACAGCCGATCTCACCAAAAGCAGTTAATGCGTCATCATAAGGATATGACTTATGAAGTTGGCGACAAAGCTTATCTTGGTTACTCCTTTGAAGGGTACCCATCGTTTAGTATCAAAGGCAAGTTGGCTCCTCATTAAATTGGTCCTTTTAGCATTCTCGCTAAGCGAGGAGAGGTTGCCTACCAGTTGGAACTACCCCCACATCTTTCTCGAGTTCATGATGTCTTCCACGTCTCAACTCGTTGCTTCTCGGATCCTATCATGGAGTGGACCACAAGCAACGATCTCCAGATAACCTCACATATCGAGTATCCAGTTCGCATTCTTGATCAAGCGAGCGTGTAACCCGGCGTCGGAACATCAAGTTTCTCAAGGTTCGATGGTCTCATCATTAGAGAAAGCTACTAGTGTTAGTAGTCTACCAAGTGGCACCGATGCAGGTGGGCTTGGGACAGACTAAACCTGATGTACGGTGTACCAAGTGGCACCGGATGGTGGGCTTGGGAACCTGCTCACATCGTTTGGGGCCGTGGCGACACCCGGCGGATCTCCTTGCGGATGGAACCGAATAGGCGATAAACACAGGACGAGAGACTTGAGTGTTTAGGTAGGCGTGGCCGACTCCTCGCTGGCTTCGCTTGAAGGTTGCGAGGTACATAGCGTGTCTGAGGCGATAAGTGGCGAGGCGTGTGTGAAAAGTACACCCTGCAGGGTTATCATTATCTATTCAAATAGCAGGATTCCTCGGATATGGAAACTTGGACCCCTTGTACAGTTCATAGACAAGTGAAAGTGGATACTCTAAAATAGGCAAGATAAGAGTGAGTGCTATGGATGGCGTTCTCGTAGGGAGACGGGAGCGGATCCATAGTGGTGTATTGATATGGTGAATATGTGGACTCGTGTGCGCCACCTCAAAGAGTTACTTCCAGTCGTAGTTTAGGATAGCCACCGAGTAAAAGCTGGCTTGCTGCAGTCAAACTCCACCACCCCCCCTTTGTTGATACCGATGCATATGTAGGTAGTTCTGATGTAAGTCTTGCTGGGTACATTTGTACTCACGTTTGCCTATTTTATGTTTTTGCAGAGAGACTTGGTCTCGCTAGTAGTTCCACGCGGACTTGACGTTTAGCTTGTTACCTCAGCTACGATCTTGTGCCCTCGGCGGGATCAGTAGATAGTCGGGCTTTTCGGCCTTTTTCATTTATAGATATACGTACTCGGACATGTTAAGCTTCGCTTGTGCTTTGACTTGTATGCTCTGAATCTGGGTCGAGACCCATGTTGTAATATCTCGTTCCTCGGGCCTATTGAATAAAATACTTGAGTCGTAGAGTTATGTTGTGATGCCATGTTGTATTTGCACATATCGAGCATATTGTGTGTATGTTATTGAAATGCTTGGTATGTGTGGGATCGGCTATCTAGTTGTTTATTCTTAGTAGCCTCTCTTAGGAAATGTCTCCTAGTGTTTCCACGAGCCATGGTAGCTTGCTTGCTCCGGAACACTTAGGCTGGCATCCGGCTATTGAATAGATAATGATAACCTGCAGGGTGTACTTCTTCACATCGCTCTAGCCACTTATCATACTGTACCGTCATGTACCTCGGCAACCTTCAAGCGGAAGCCTTGGCGAGGGAGTCGGCCTGACCTACTGAACACTCAAGTCTCTCGTCCGGGTTTATCGCCTATTGGGTTCCATCCACAAGGAGATCCGGCCGGGGTGTCGCTCACGGCCCCAAGCGATGTGGCGGGGTTCCCAAGCCCACCATCCGGGTGCCACTTGGTACACCGTGCCCTTGTGCCTAGTCTGTCCCAAGCCCACATGCAGGGTGCCACTTGGTAGACTACTAACACTACCTACAAACACGAAACTAGTTGCAACTCTGGACAGAGAACAAGGGTGATCAAGAAGCCGAGAGGGCTTGGGCGCCCGGAGCCCAATGTGTGGTAATGCTGTTCATGGATCACAAACACAGAACTCAGTTCACGAGGGCGGTTGCAATGAGACAACCCACCATGTACTCCTACATGGCCTCTCACGCTACCTTTACCAAATCGTGTTCACACACTTAGCTCACACTGAGTGGGACATGTTCACACACCTCGATTCATTCCCGATGAATCGGACGACTCAACTCTAAGCAATAGCAGGCATGACAAACAAGCATGAATGAGTAGGCACATCGGGGCTCAAACAACTCCTACTCATGCTAGTGGGTTTCATCTATTCTTGTGGAATGACAGGTCATGCGAGAGGATAAAGGGGTTCAACTACGCAGCAAATGCAGATGAATCGTTGTTGTCCTAATGCAGTAAAATAGAGCAGGAAGCGAGAGAGTAGGATTATGTCGGAATGAACAAGGGGTTTTGCTTGCACAGCACTTACGAAGATAATATAGTTTCTTCATCGGTGTCATCGAACTCATCGTCGGAACCGTCTATCGAGAGGAACAACCACCGACAAACAAAGAAGAAACACAATCAATGCAATGCACAATATGATGCATGATCATGACATGGCAATATGCTGTGATTTGGGCTAATGCAGCTAAAACGAGAAAGGTTTGAGCTTATTTGAACCAAAGATTCAAATTCAAACTCAAACTATGAATTCATAAAGTGCATTATCATGTTTTGATATGAACAGCAAGGTTAAGTTGCTTAAACATGCATGAAACCAGTGCAGATGGATAGATTGTATTTTTCGATCATTTTTCATATATAAATCTTTTCAATCGAGCTACGGTTGAATTTATATGAATTTTAGAAGTTTGCGACCTTTTACGGAATTTCCTATTTAAGAATAAATCGAGAAAAGGGTTTATTAAATCGACTGGCGTAAGTGTGGCGTCGGCAAGTCAGCGGGGCTGGTGCAGGTCAAACGACCGGTGGGGTCCAGCAGTCGATGACCCGATGCAACCTAGGTCAATAACGGTGGGTCGGTCAGCGAACCGTCGGCATGGTCAATCTTGACTCGTGGAATCCTGGAATTAGACTAATTCTAACTAATTTCTTTAGCGATTAATTAAGCAGGTGGGGCCCGATTATGCGTGGGTCGGGGTGGTTAACCAGGTGGTTAGGCAGCTAATAGCGGGTTAGCCGGCGATTAATCGCCGGCGCTAAAAATTGTGCGGCGGCGATCGCCCGGCCGGTTGTTTCGACCCACGGTGCTTGCTTGCGGTGGGCGCGTTAGAGGAGCTCTGCTGCGAGGCTTCGGATGGTGGAAGTGGCATGTCTTTGGGGCGGCGGAGGCGACCGCGGCGTCGACCCTGACGGCGGCGGAGCTCGGTCGGAGTCTTGGCGCGGGGCTGCAGGCGGTAGGGAAGAAGTGGTGGCCTAGATGGCACCACGGGCCTGAAGCGCTCTGGTGCCGCAGGTTGGCGGAGGACTCGGGGCAAGGGAGCTGGGCGGCCATGGCAGGCGGCGGTGCTTTCGAGCCTTGGGCGGGGATCTTGTGCACGGGAACAAGCAAAGAAAAGGAGGAAGCGGGAAGGAGCTCACAGTGAACTTCGATGGCGTGGTCGATGAGGTCGGGGGCCTTGCTGGAGCCAGCGAATCCTGGCGAGGTTGCCGCGGCGGAGGTTGAAGATGAGGGCGGGGCGATCTGCAGGGCTCTTCGCTCGCGTGGCTTGGCGGAGACAGCGAGAGAGAGGACGGCGGGACTTCTTGGTGCGTCGGGAGGCGTCACGGAGGCGATGGCGTGGTGGTGCTCCTCGGCCTGCTGGCCTTCGGTGGCTCTGTGCGAACACTAGGGGAAGAGTGGAGCCAGGGGAGAGGGAAGAAGCGAGAGGGTTCGTGGCAGCTCATGACGCGACTAGAGGCTGGGGAGGCAGGCAGGCTCTTTGTCGGCGTGGCCTTCAGTGAGGCGTGCTCGCTTCTCCCTGCCTATACAGCAGAGGAGGGATGGTGGCAGCGGTGGTGGGCTAGGCCAGCTCTGGGCGGCCAGCTGCGATCTTTGGAGCCGCCGCAGTAAGCAGGTAACTTACTGAGTAAGTTTACATTCTCTGTTTTCTATTATACGTAATATTTAGGGCTTTTCTAAAAGTACCTAGACCCTTTCAAAAATAACTAAACTGCACATGCCTTTGGATAGAATATATTCAACATGGAACATTTCAGTTTAGGAGTATTTGGACATTTAAAATATTTTATAAATTTAAATGTCCAAATTCAAATCTTATGATTTAATTCAGTGACCTTAGGATGACCTAGAAAATTGTGCATCATTTTTGTCGGAGGTTTAAGACCGAGGCAAAGATGATAAACATTTAGAAGGGCATTTCGAGTTCATTGAAAATGATTTTATGTTGAACCTATTTGATTTGATCGGTGCTAGGGTTTGAACAATCCCATTTCAACTTCATTTGAAAAGTTAAACATGATGCACACATGAAGGGCTAGCCTACTACATGCGGGACCGGGGATGTGACAACTCACCCTACTAAACAAGAATCTCGTCCGAGATTCAAGCATAAAGTAAAATGAAGGGAACACAAACTAACATAATCTTCACGATCCAGGTTGCACTTCATAAGAACCTTGATTCGATCATCATCTTTGTCTCGACGTCTTGCTCACGAGAACTACATCCCACATGACAACAAGTAGAAAGGAGAATTTTAGAAGAATCGATCTTCACGAGATTGAGGCGACTTAGGATCATATTAATGATCACAAGATCAATTCATGGAATGAGACATAGAAACATCTCTGGAGCTGAGAGGCAAAACATGCATCAGGAGGGATGGAAGAAGCAATTTGACGAGGGTTTCAAGTAGCGAGGATAAACTGCCATGACTCCATAACAGGGTACCTTAGGGAGGGTGGCTCGTAGAATCATCCCTTAAGTGGCAAAAAGAATTACCTTTGATATAGAGATCATTGAAACTCTTAGTACCAGCCTAAGGCAAATCACAATCGATTGGTTGAAAGAGTTCGAATAAAAGACATACTCATACTAGAATGGATGATGTGGACTACCTTGTTGAAGACAACGCAATGGATGACTTTTGCTTATCACCGGAAATGGATGGGACTCATGGCGGGTCCACTTTTGAGGATGATCCTGGACATCGATTACTGAGAGGGGCAGTCCATGGAAATTGGCACGATGGGGTGCAAGCTGGGAACAACATGCAAATGTTGGAAGTGTTCCAACCATCATATCTGCCTGAGATTCAGATCCGGTTGGTGACAGGATATTTCAGACAACATGTCTGGAAAAGAAAGTTTGCAACACAAATCGACGAGATGACGTTGCGAGATTCTCGGGAAATGAACTATGATAGCAAGCTCCAAAACATGAGCTGGTTCTGCTACAAACATGTGAACATGTTGTCCCAGACAGGCATGACCACGTAGTAGTCTTATAATAACATACTACCGAGTTCAGGTGGGAGCCATCATCTAGGATATCGAAGTCCTTGCGTAAGTCTTTCTCTTAAGAAGGAACTCCTTCTCCTTGAACAAGTCAATCAGTGGCTTGGCGTGCTAGGAACACATATAGAATGAAGGTAGCTAATCTCACAATCAATGTATACTTCACACATGCATGGTGACTTGGGATGATTCCAAAGGAAGCAAAAACAATCTTTCTCGGATCCACGGTGACAACTTACACCAAGTGCGTGAATTAGAAAGTCACATCTTTCATCCGGACATATGCTCCATGGCGGGTCATGAAGATAATGCTTATATAAGTTTCCAATACTAGCTGGATGTTCAACACAATCATGGAGAGGTTAAATATGTTGCTGATGGGCTCAACAACAATTCATCCGGTTCCCATGAAGAAGGAATTCCGTAATTATGTGAACAAGGTGCTAACATTAGTCGGATCAAAAGATATAATGGTGTATGCTCGAGGAATCAACAGCGAGTAAGACAACATTACGAACATCATTAGTTACGATTTGATTTGATGATAGCCCATACTCAAATCAAAGGTTTGGGGTAAGACAATAAATCAACAATTGACCATGAGGATCAATCAATGAAGATATCATCTTTCTTGAACACCGCACACACACACAAAGATATCCCTTTGGAATGGCTGAGTCGGACAAGCTTTCATCTTCCAACTCTCCAAGTTGTTGTTTAGCTTAGCCAACTAGCCCGGGGTATCCAACACGGATTCTTGGAGAAAGAGTGGTTTGAAAACCAACTTGATCACGAGCTCAACATAGCGGTCGGTGACATCCTGGTGATACCTCCAGAAGACATTGGAGAATCACGAACCACCGATATGTTTCTAAGCTCGAGAACAATCTTTCTTTTCGAGGGCAAGGCGATATGACCCGAATAGTGAGGATTGCCAAAATCCTAACTCATTAATCGAAGAGTGCACCAGAAATAAGGACTAGGTAGCACAATCGGTCTTAGAATGATGATTCAAGAACCAACACACTAAGAATGAAATTATTGTCCATTAACTACCAAGCAACACGGTTGCTAGG
This sequence comes from Aegilops speltoides, assembly GCA_021437245.1. Lineage (NCBI taxonomy): Eukaryota > Viridiplantae > Streptophyta > Magnoliopsida > Poales > Poaceae > Aegilops > Aegilops speltoides. The sequence goes on from JAHHZJ010002160.1 coordinate 40,084, forward strand.
GTATTGAGTTCACACAACATGATTCACTGTCGGCATTCGGTTGCAACAACACGGAACGAGAAATGAAAATGATGGCGAGAAGTATCAACTGCGTCAAGAATTCATAAGAGATGGTGCAATTCTCATAACAATCGACATAAAGAAGGTAATACTTCAAGGTAGAGCGTGCGGAAGCTGGATTGGCATTTTGATCTATGGAATACAACTTCTTTGACCCAATCCTGGATATGGAAGAAGTCTTTGAGTTTGTTTCTCCTAGTCATTCGAATAGAATGGCAGCGGACCACAAGAGTAATAGGCATCGATGAGCGAATGCGCATACTCTTGACTATAAATTGATAGATGAAGGTCGGAAGACAACTAAAGAGGGACAACTCAAAGGAGCATATGATTTTACGAGTTGTGGATGCATAGATTAGTATGTCGAGCAAAGCTCAACATTTCTTCGGATAACCCATGCGAGAAGGTAGAAGCTGGCAGATTAGCAATATAGAATGGAGAACTCATCTAGAGCACTCTGGTTGTGATCTTTTGGTTCAAGAACTTCGCCATAAGCGGTTCATGGTATTTGGAAGAGCGATATACCACGAACCTCGAGAACTATCGCAAGGTTACTAATAACCTAAAGGAACTAGCAACCACTATCAACATGAAGTAAGTAGGGTGAATCTCGGGTTCAAAACCGGAGGTGGAATACCTACATACTAAGTGGCATCACGGGATGCTTTCGAGGCCGATGGCGAGAATCATCTGCTTTGGGAACACAAAGCATGGCTAAATTACTAGGTAATACTCTAGACATCTAGGGTCATAATAATAGCTCCAACATATACGTCGAGGCAATAGAGTACCTCAACTCACCGTTTAGTGTGGTTAATCTGGCACAAAGGAACTTTGAAACGGTAGGAAGGGATTTGCAAATGCATCAGATTATTTAGAAACCTGGGATAACTCGGACAGCATAACGGCAGTAAATGCTCGAAAAGATTTGAGACATACTGCAAAAATGGTGGCATAACCACTCAGAAGTACAATATCAAGGTTTCGAGATCAACAATTAACATCTGAGTAGTAGGAACTTAGCGAGGCTTGAAACCAACAATCCTATAAGTCTACGGATTAGAAACACGTGATCCTAATAGAAAGAAGAGATAGCCTAGTTCCTTAACCCGTAGGAAAAATAAGATGATTTCGGATCGAGAAGGGAATACGGTATAAGGAGTAAAAAGAGCCTTACGTTCCATCCCACAATCAATTCCCCTACATAACTAAAGCATTTCTAGACACAACTTCGACCAGTTTGGCTTGGTAATCCTACAGGCAGTCAGGCTCTGATACCAAGAGGAACCTCAAATTAACCCCCACTAAACTTATGTTGGTTATTGAATCATCACCCTAAGGTTGATCGTGCTACCTAGTCCACTTTCCTAGTGCACTCCTCGATTGATGAGTTAGGATTTTGTTAAGTCCTCGCTTATTTGATCATATCGTCTTGCCCTGAAAAGCAAGATTGCTCTCAAGCTTAGTAACATACCGGCGGTTCATGATTTTCCGAATATCTTCTCGGAAGTATCACCAGGTCGTCACCTGACTGCTATGTTGAGTTCGTGATCAGTTGGTTCCTTGTAACCAGCCCCCTTCTCCAAGAATCCGTGTTGGTTACCCCTGAGCTAGTTGGTTAAGCTAAACAACAACTTGGAGAGTTGGAAGATGAAAGCTTGTCCGACTTAGTTCATTCTAAGGGATATCTTGTATGTGTGTTGAAGAAAGGTGATATCTTCATTGATTGATCCTCGCGATCAATTGCTGGACCTATCATCCTAACCAAAACTTTGATTTGAGTGTGGGCTATCCTCAAATCAAATCAGAACCAACGATGTTCGTAATGTTGTCCTACTCGTGGTTGTTTCCTCGAGCATACACCATTATATCTTCTGGGTCTGACCAATGCTAACACCTTGTTTACATAGTTATGGAATTTCATCTCCATGGGAATCTCGATGACTTGTTGTTGTGCTCATCAGCAGCATTTTATCCTCTCCATGATTCATGTTGAACATCTAAGTTAGTAATGGAAACTTGTGTAAGCATTTTCTTCATGACCCGTTCGTGAAGTATATGTCTGGATGAAAGAAGTGACTTCCTTTGGTTCACGTGCATTTGATGTAAGTTGCCGCCGTGAATTCGAGAAAGTTTGTTCTTGCTTCCTCTGGAATCATCCCAAGTCAGTCATGCATGTGCGAAGTATTCTATGGTATGTTAGACTGATCATCTTCATTCCATATGAATTCCCTAGCACACCAAGCCACTAATTGATTTGTTCAAGGAGAAGAAGTTCCTTCTTAGAGCATGCCTTACTGTAAGGACTTGATATCCTCGTTGATGGTTCCCCTTACGAACTTCGGTAGTGTTTAGTTGTAAGACTACCGTGTGGTCATCTTATCGGGAAACATGTTCACATGTTTGTAGCGAGAACCAGCTCATGTTTTGGAGCTTACTCTTGTAGTCCATTACGAGAATCTGCATAGCGCCATCTCGTCGATTTGTGTTGCAAACTTTCATTTTATTCCTAGACTTGATGAGTTGGAATATCCTTACACCAACCAGATCTGAATCTCAGGCTGATATGATGGTTGGAGCATTTTTCCAAGAACTATAATATTGGTCTCTCGATAACCGGTAAAGTAGATGTCATGGCCAACACACCCAACCGGAAGACCTATTATTGCAGCATCTTGATTGATGGAAGTTGGCCACCTCCCCATGAGGATTTCGTAGGATTTACCTCCGTAGTTAATCCTTGCGGATTCTTGTACTCCCGAAGTCCGACCTTTACTTGATGGCCATGTTGATGCTTTTAAGCATTGACTGTGGTACCTAGTACATCAAGGAGAACATTAGAAGCGGAGTGCTAAATGTCTCTTGGTCGATCGTCCAGATTTTGTTTCCTTGGCGTCGTCAAGGTAAAATCTGAGAAAGTGTTGTCTTCCGTTGTATCTGCATTCCCCATCATTGTTCATCATGGTAGTACGTTGTGTTGCCAGGATCCTTGACATGGATGTTGGTAAAACCTTGATGAATATGGAAATGCTCAAGTTCTTGAGAGAACGCTCAGACACTAGGTTATATCTTCGGTATCGGTTGGATTGTGCCTTCCATTTGCCGATTGTTCTATACCCATAGTTCCATTCCAAAATCGAGTATGCCATTTCTTTGAATTCCTTCAAACCATCGTTTGAGAATTGCCTTAGTCTGGTATGGAGAGTTTCAATGATCCGTTCCGATAGAGTTTCTTTCCGACATCATTGAGTTGGATGAAGACTTACATAAGCAAAGGCGTCAAGAACAATTTGGGTCAACAAATCAACAACCGAGAAGGGCAAATGGATCATGAAGATTGTGATAATTTTGTGACCCCCCTTTCCTCTTACCTCCGTCTTGAATCTCGGGCGAGATTCTTGTTTAGTCAGGGGTGAGTTATCACAACCCTAGACTTTGCTTGTATTAGTTGCATTTGAGAGCCTCCTGCATCATGACTAGATTACGAAAATTGAATTGAGGATTGTTGAAACCTCGAAATCTAATTAAAAGAAGAAAGACACCCTTTAAAATGCATTCTGTGAATCCAAAATGCCCTAAAAATAGTTTTGTGAATTTTGGCAAGAGTTATATATCAAACCAAAATTGGAACATTTTTAAGGAATTATTTGGTCTCTGAATTTAAATCAATAATCTATTTGAATTTGGGGATATATTCATAATATATAATGAGTATATTTTCAAACACTTTGAAAAGTTTTATGTACTTTTGGAGCGATGCGGAGAGGTAACATAAAATATTTGAGAATGTCTTGCTTTATTTGAAATTATTTTTGAATTTGAAAAGCAGTGGCAAAATAAAAAAAAAAAAGCAGAACAAAAATTAAAAGCAGGCGAGAGAGACTCACACAGGCACTTACAGCGCCCACCAAGCCCACAGGCCTCACTGCTGTTGGCCCAGCCCACTGCCTTACGCGGTCATCTCCTAGCTCTGCCCGGAGGGCGCCGTGTCGCCCGGCGCTGCAGCTCGAGGTTTCCACCTCCTGCTTCGTGCTGGCGGCCTCCCCTTCGAGCCTGTCCGCGCGTGGAGACGCCACGACACCCCCCGGATGCCCTCTCGTTCCTTCCCCTCCTCTCCCTCGCTCTCTCTCACCGCGCCCGAGCGCTGCCTTCGCCGCTCGTCGTCGTTGCCGTAGCCATGGCCACCGCCTCGCCTCGCCAGCAAGTCCACGAGCCTCGCCTCCGCCGCCTACGCCTTCTGCACCGAGCCAAGCGGTGCCAGAAGCCCAGAATCGCCGTCCCCAACATCTCCTCCTTCCTCGGTCGCCGGAGATCTGCCTCGCCGCCTCGCTCACTCCGGCGCCTCCCCGAGCCGGCTGACCATCCCTACAACCCCGCTGTGAGCTCTCGAGCGTTCTCCCTCTCTCCCCGCGCTCAATCCCCTCCTCTAGCCACGCTAACCACCGGAACCGAGAGGTCCCGCCGTCGTGGTTCCACACCGTCGTGGCTTGGACCACCGCAGCTCATGTCCGCGTGCGCCACCTTGCTCAGAAAGCTCCCAGGAGCCCAGAACTGCAGTCCGTTCGACCTCGCATGCACCGTAGCGTCTTAGCCGTCGAGCCGTACTCCGGCCGCCGCCGCGAGCTCGTTTCCGGCGAGCTCCGGCCACCCAGCGCCTCCGTGTGCCTTCCACGGATCTTGGCGAGGAAGAAGGCAACCCTCTGGTGCCCTTGGCTTTGCCCAACACCGTCCGTAGCACCACTCCGCGAGCTCTGCCGCGGTTGTGGTCGTCGCGGCGACAATCCGGCGTCTTGGCGTGGCTCGCCATTAGGGGCTAATGACCCAACTAATTAACCCTCTCTCTGGCCGGCGGTGGGTCCACTTCCTAACTAAACCCAGTTTATTTTTTACATTAAGTTTAACTAATCACGGCGGGCCCTAAGTCGGTTTTGACCAAGGTGGCGTGGCCGTTGACTGGCCCCACTGTCATTGACTACGAACGACACCGTGTCAGCGACGATGGACCCCACTGGTCAGGTTTGACCTAGACGCTGCTGTTGACTTGCTTAAGTCGACATGGCGTAGTCTTGGCCTGATAAAGGAATTTACGGATTTTAAATAATACGGAAATTCGAGAAAATTATATAAACTTCTTAAATCCATATAAAATCAACGTAACTCCAAATGAAATAATTTATATATGAAAAATGATCAGAAAAATCCAATCTATCCATCTGTACTATTTTCATGCATGTTAGAACAACTTATCACTACTGTTTAGGACAAATGAAATGAATGGCATTTGAATAATCACATATGGAGTTTGAATTTGAATCTTGTATTCAAACCAACTTCATTTAATCTGTTGCTAGTTGCATTAGCTCAATCAACAGCATATTGCCATGACATTATCATGCATCATATTTGTTGCATTGCATTGATTGTGTTCCTCTTTGTTTGCGGTAATTGTCCCTCTCGATAGGCGTGGTTTCGACGATGAGATCGATGACAGCGATGAAGAGCTATATTATCTTCGGAAGTGCCGGGCAAGCAAAACCCCTTGTTCATTCGATACAATCCCACTCTCTCGCTCCTTCTCTCTTTTCTTGCATTAGGACAACAACGTTTCATTTGTTACATCTGCGGTAGTTGAACCCCTTTATCCTCTGCATGACTGTCTTTCCACGGTAAATAGATGAAACCCACTAGCATGAGTAGGAGTTGTTTGAGCCTGATGTGCCTACTCATTCATGCTTGTTTGTCATGCACTGCTCTGCTTAGAGTTGAGTCAGGTCGATTCGCCGGGAATGAATCGGAGGTGTGTGAACATGTCCTATTGTGTGTGAGCTAAGTGTGTGAACACGATTTGGTAAAGGTAGCGGTGAGAGGCCATGTAGGAGTACATGGTGGGTTGTCTCATTGCAGCCGTCCTCGAGGCCCGAGTTACGTGTTTGTGATCCATGAACAGCTACTACCATGCATTGGAATGCTTAAGTGCCCTCTTGGCTTCTTAATCACCTTGTTCTCTGTCCGGGAGTTGCAACTAGTTTACGGTGTTTGTAGGTAGTGTTAGTAGTCTACCAAGTGGCACCCGTGCAGGTGGGCTTGGGACAGACTAAACCTGATGTACGGTGTACCAAGTGGCACCGGATGGTGGGCTTGGGAACCCTGCTCACATTGTTTGGGGCCGTGGCGACACCCATTGGATCTCCTTGCGGATGGAACTGAATAGGCAATAAACACTGGGCGAGAGACTTGTGTGTTTAGGTAGGCGTGGCCGACTCCTCGCCCGGCTTCCACTTGAAGGTTGCGAGGTACATGGCGTGTCTGAGGCGATAAGTGGCGAGGCGTGTGTGAAAAGTACACCCTGCGGGGTTATCATTATCTATTGAATAGCGGATTCCTCGGATATGGAAGCGTGGACCTTGCATAGTTCATAGACAAGTGCAAGTGGATACTCTAAAATCGCAAGATAGCGTGAGTGCTATGGATGGCGTTCTCGTGGGGAGGCGGGAGGCGGATCCATAGTGGTGTATTGATATGTTGTATATGTGGACTCGTGTGCCACCTCAAAGAGTTACATTGCGATCGTAGTTCAGGTTAGCCACGAGTCAAAGCTGGCTTCTGCGGTTAAACTCCACCACCCTTTATTGATATCGATGCATATGTAGTTAGTTACGATGTAAGTCTTCTTTGGGTACATTTGTACTCACGTTTGCCTATTTTATGTTTTGCGAGAGAGACTTGGTCTCACTAGTAGTTTCACGTGGACTTGACGTTTAGCTTGATACCTCAGCTACGATCTTGTTCCTCGGCGGGATCGGTGAGCAGTCGGGCTTCTAAGCCTTTTTCATTTGTAGATGTCTTTACTCGGACATGTTAAGCTTACATTTGTGCTTGACTTGTATGCTCACGAATGTTAGGTCGTGAGACCCTGTTTATAATATCTGGCTCCTCGGGCCTAATGAATACATACTTGAGTCGTAGAGTCATGTTGTGATGCCATGTTGTATTTGCACATATCGAGCATATTATTAGGCTCAGGAGGCGAGATATTACAAACATAGTCTCATGACCCAACATTGAGCATACAAATCAAAGCACATCGGAAGCTTAACATGTCTGATCTGAACATACCAATGAAAGGCTTAAAGCTGACCTGAGCAAATGTAAAAGCTGGGATGGTGAAATCTGCGACAAAGTCATGAAACAGGGATGGTGGCAGGACACAAGGCTGACAAAACAAACAATGGATGCCTCATCATGGAAGCAATGGAGCCAGGTGACTGGTTCAAGCTGCAGCTGATGCACATGAGACAAGCCGGTGCAACTGGCCCGAGCCCAGTGAGTAGTGGCGGTCATGGATCTGGAGCCCTGCACTGTGGTGCAAGTGGCACATGGACATGCAGGACACATGATGATCAGTTCACATGTTGTCATGATGACATGTTTGACATGCGGCAATGAGGGACAAGTTGGTTTGAATCCAAGATTCAAATCCAAACTTCATATGTGATTATTTAAATGCCATTCATATGATTTGTGCTATACAGCAGCTATAAGTTGTTCTAACATGCATGAAAATATACAGATGGATAGATTGGATTTTTCTGATAATTTTTCATATATGATTTATTTGATTTGGAGCTACGGTTGATTTTCTATGAATTTTGAAGTTTGTGGTATTTTACGGAATTTCCTATTTAAAATAAATCCAGAAAGGGTTTGTGCATCGGCATGGCGTCGGGTGACGTCATCAAGTCAGCTGGGGCTGGTCAGGTCAAACTGGCGTGTGGGGTCCACGTCGATGACTAACTAACTAACCTAATTAATTAATGTTAAATTACTACTAACTAAAATGTCAGTTGAGTTAATTAGACTTAATTAAAAAGACTAATCTAGGATTAGCTGGGCCAGGGCCCACTTGTCAGCGACCCAGGGGAGGTCAAACCCCCGGTCAGCCGAGGCTAACACGCCGGCGGCTCGTCGCTGGCTACAGCAGGCGCGGCGGAGGGCTCGGGTTAGCTCCTCCGGCGACCAAAACGACGGCGGAGAGGCTCTACGTGATCTTTGGGACTCATGGCGCATCAGCAGGGCAAGTGGGAGCAGCTGGGGTGGCCGGAGCTCGCCGGAAAAGAGCTTGTGGCGGCGGCCGGCGTGCGGGTGTGCTCGGGGTCGGCGTTAAACTGCACGGCAGGGGCCACGGAGGTGCTACGGGCACCTGGTGATGCTTGGCGCTATAAGCGCGGATCGGTTCTTGACTCTAGTTGTCGGTGGCACGGCGGCGGCATGGCGGCGGCGGGAGGCCTTCGGCTCCGGTGGTTGATGCGGCTAGGGGCGAATTAGGCAGCGAGGCATGGGGAAGCGATGCAGCGGCTCACCGCGGTTCTTCTGGTCTTCTTTGGCGAGATAGGGAGGCACGGGTCCGGCGAATCGGCGGCGGGATCACCGGCACCGAGGTCGGAAGCAATGGCGTTGGAGATGCAGCGAGCTTGGCGCCAGCGTGACTCGATGGAAGGGCGGCGGCGTCGTGGCGGAGCTCGGGATCACGTCGGAGAGGTGGGGCGATGGATGTGGCAGCGGTGGTGCGCGTCGGCGGCGGCGCGTTCGGTGGCGTTGTAGGGAGAAGAGAGAGGAGGAGGGGGTCGAGAGAGTGGAAGGCACTGGGAGTGCGTGGCGCAGGAGAGATCGAGCGCCGGGGATCTGGCAGGCAGGGTGGAGGTGGCGGCGCGTGCTGCATGGCGGTGGCCTGCGCCGCCGTCCTCTGGCAAGGAGGAAGGCAGCGGGGTGGAGATGGGCTGGGCGGCCAATGACGAGCCGCATGGTGGCGCCAGTAGTCCTTCTCTCTCTCTCTATTATTAATTGTTTACATTTTCTATTTTGCTTTTACTTTTTGATTTAGTAATAATACTAAACCATTTTTAAAACTCTGAGAAAATTTGTGGGCACTTTTAAAATGTTTACTAACAGCCCACAAATGTTTTCAGATTATTAAACATTTAAAATGTTTATAGCCATTAAATGCTCCAATTCAAATACTTATGATTTAGTCCAAAAACTGAAATGACCTAGGAAAATATGCACCAATTTTTGTAAGGGTTTTCACCAGTTTCAAAATTATGGACTTTTTCTGAAGTCACTTTGGGTTTATTGGAAGTGATTTTATTTGAGCCTATTTGAATTCATTTGGTGTTAGGGTTTGGTGGGTCCCTATTTCAAGTTTATTTGAGAAAATTAAACATGATGCACACATAAAGGGCTAGCCTAGTGCATGCGGGACTAGGGATGTGACAACTCACCCCCACTAAACAAGAATCTCGTCCGAGATTCAAGGCGTGAGTAAGAAGGCAGAGGGACACTAACTAACACGAACTTGTCGATCAATTGCCCTTCCCGAAGATGTTGGTTCATTGCTCCAATTGATCTTAACGTCCTTGCTTTCAGGATCTTCATCCAACACGGTGGCGACAAAAAGAAACTCTATAGGAAACGATCTCCTCGAAGATCGAGCACTCAAGATCAACTCGTGGAATGAGGCATAGAAACATCTCTTGAGCTGAGAGACAAAGGCACATCGGGAAGGACAGAAGAAACAAAGTGACAAGGGTTTCAAGGTAGCGAGGGAATATATGCCATGACTTCAGAACGGGGCACCTTGGAAGAGGTGGCTCGTAGAACTATTTCCTTAAGTGGCAAAAAGAATTACCTTTGATTCAGAGATCGTTGAAACTCTTTATACTAGCCTAAGGCAAGTCACAATCAATTATTTGAAGGAGTCCGAAAGAATGACATTCTCGGGCCAGGTTGGATGATGTGGATTTCCTTGTGGAAGACAACACAAAGGATGATTTTAGTAACTAGGGAGAAGCTCAACAGTAGAGAGTGATTCCCCTATTGGAGTGGTTATAGCATAACCGAAAAGACTAGGAACAATTCCAGTTAGTGCTGGTGATAATACATAGTGCTTGTGCGTGCTCTCAAGAACTTGAGCATTTCCATATTCATCAAGGTTTTACCAACATCCGTGTCAAGGGTGCTGACAACACAACATACTACCATGATGAGTAGCGATGGACAATGCAGATGCAAAGGAAGATAATACTTTCTCAGATTTCACATTAGTGAAACCAAGGGGACAAAATCTGGATGATTGACCGAGAGACACTTAGCACTCCGCTTCTAATGTTCTCCTTGATGTACTAAGCGTATCCCATTCATTGAGATGGTCGGCATCTAGAACATCAAGTAAAGGTCGGACTTGAACACAAAATCATAAGGCACAACTAGGGAGTAAATCCTCTGAAGTCCTTATGGGGAGGTGCCAACTTTCTCAATCAAGATACTACAATAATAGGTCTTCCGGCGGGGTGTGTTGGCCACGACATCCACTTTACCGGTTATCGCGAGACCAATATTATAGTTCTTGAGAAATGTTCCAACCATCATATCTGCCTGAGATTCAGATCTGGTTGGTGTCAGAATAATCTAGACTCATCGAGTCTAGAAAGAAAAATGAAATTTTGCAACACAAACCGACGAGATGATGTTGCGTGATTCTCGGGAAATGAACTACGATAGCAAGCTCCAAAACATGAGCTGGTTCTGCTACAAACATGTGAACACGTTGTCCCAGACAAACATGATCCCATGGTAGTCTTACAATAAAACACTACCAAGTTCCGGTGGGGAACCATCATCGAGGATATCGAAGTCCTTGCATATGGTATACTCTTAAGAAGGAGCTTCTTCTCCTTGAACAAATCAATCAGCGGCTTGGTGTGCTCTGAATCGTATGGAGTGGAGGTAATTAATCTACCAAACCATAGAATACTTTGCACATGTGTGACTAACTTGGGATGATTCAAGGAAGCAACATTGACTTTATCGAATTCACGGTGACAACTTACACCAAGTACCGTGAATTAGAGGAAGTCACTTCTTTCATCGAACATATACTTCATGAGCGGAGCATGAAGTTAATGCTTATAGAAGTTTCCAACACTAGCAATGTTCAACAAAATCATGGAGGAGATAAGGGTGTTGTCGATGGGCTCAACAACAATTCATCCGATTCCCATGGAGATGGAATTCCATAACTATGTGAACAAGGTGATAGTATTGGTCAAACCCAAAAGACATAATGGTGTATGCTCGAGGAAAATCCACGAGTAAGACAACATTACAAACATCGTTGGTTCTGATTTGACTTGACGATAGCCCATACTCAAATCAAAGTTTTGACAAGGCAATAGATCCAACAACTGATCACGAGGACCAATCGATGAAGATATCATCTTTATTCAACACACACACACGAGAAGATATCCCTTAGCATGAACTAAGTCAGACAAGCTTTTAACTTCCAACTCTCCAAGTTGTTGTTTGGCTTAACCAACTAGCTCAGGGGTATCCAACATGGATTCTTGGAGAAAGGGTGGTTTACAAGAAAACCAACTTGATCACGAACTCAACATAGCGGCCAGGTGACAACCCGGTAATACTTCCGAGAAAATATTCGGAACATTCCTAATAAAATCATATGTACACATCAATTTCCATGGCACAATATTCGGGTAGTTCGACCAGTTTATATCTTCGTAAGGAATTAATATTTATGTGTGATTTAATTCAACCTGGTAACACGTCAAAGTTTGGCTTGATGTACCTATAGATTGTATTGAAATACTGGCTCCTTTTGAGGTTCTCTATGGACGAAGATGTCGAACACCTTTGAACTGGTCAGAAACCGGTGAAAGACAATTCTTTGGACCGGACATGATCCAGGAGGCAGAAGAGCAAGTTCGCATCATTCGGGAGAATTTGAAAACAGTCCAGTCTCGTCAAAAGAGCCAGTATGATCATCATCATAAGGATATGACTTATGAAGTTGGCGACAAAGCTTACCTTCGGGTTACTCCTTTGAAGGTACCCATCGTTTTGATATCAAGGGCAAGTTGGCTCCTCGTTACATTGGTCCTTTTAGCATTCTCGCTAAGCGAGGAGAGGTTGCCTACCAGTTGGAACTACCCCACATCTTTCGAGTGCATGATGTCTTCCCGTCTCTCAACTCGGCGTTGCTTCTCGGATCCCATCCGTGGAGTGGACCACAAGCGCTTGATCTCCAAGATAACCTCACATATCGAGTATCCGGTTCGCATTCTTGATCAAGCGAGCGTGTCACTCGACGCCATAACATCAAGTTTCTCAAGGTTCAGTGGTCTCATCATTCAGAGAGAAGCTACTTGGGAGCGAGAAGATCGTCTTCATTGGAGTACCCCACTTTCTTTCCGTCGACCCACGAATCTCGGGACGAGATTCTTTCAAGTGGGGGCGAGTTGTCACGTCCCTAGTTCTGGTATGCTTAAGGCTAGCTAGTCATGTGTGCATCATGTTTAAATTTCATTTAAATTTGAAATGAGGATTTGTGAAACCCTCAGAATCATGTTTAAAATGCTCATGTTGCCCTCTGAAAATATTGGACAGACATAAAAATCAAACCAATATTTTCAGGAGCTCATAAGTATTTATTTTGGGCATTTGGATTAATCCAGTAATTATTTTTCCTTGGATATATAAATGTTATATATATAATATATGTCCAAAAATTATGTCATTTATTAAGGAGCTCTGGAATAATATAACTAGCTCCTGCAAAAAAATTGGCATAAGTAAATAAAATGATTTAGTGTTTAAAACTAAATCAAAACAAATTCTGAAAACAAAAAATAGAAAAAGAAGGAGAACTTACAGCGCTTACCTCCTTGTGCGGCTTGTTCTGTCTTGGCCTAACCTTTGTCTTGGCTGGCTCTGGCCGGCCCATTTTTGTTCTAGCCCAGCCCACCTCCTGCCGACGCCTTGATCGTCGTCCTCTGGCGCCCGGGGAGGGCGAGAGGCACGCTGCGTCGCCCGCAGCATGGGCGCCACGCCACCAGCTCGCCTGCCTGCCTCCTCCTCGCCGCCTGGATGTTTCGCGCGACGCCACGCGCCGCCCCGACCCCCTCTCACTCTCACCCGTGTTCCCCTCTCCTCTGCTCTCTCTCTCTCTCTCGCTGGACCGAACGCCACCGCCGCCACCAACGAGCACCACCGTAGCCACCGGCCTCCCCTCGCCCCTCCGTAGAGTCCACGAGCTCCGCCACGTTGCCGGCTGCCTCCTCGTCGAGCCACGCACCTCCGGACGGCCTCCATCGCCGCCATCGCCATCGTCTTCCTCCTCGGGCTCCACCGTCCGCCGCCGTCGATTCACCGTCACCAGATCTTCCCCGAGCTCGCTGACGCCTTCGCTGGATCCGCCGTGAGCTCTACTTCGTTTCCCCTCTTCCCCGTGCTCGTTTGCCCCGTCTAGCTAGTTCAACCACCGTGCCCGCAAGCTCCTCGCCGCCGGCCATGACGCCACGGTGGCCAGAGCCCGAGCCAGCCACACCCGCGCGCGTCACCGTGTTCCTGGTGGCGCCAGAGGCCGTAAAACCCTCGCGTCCTTGCCGTGCACCGCAACGCCGCGCCCAAGCCGCCGAACTCCGGCCGCCGCGCGCTCTGCTCCGCGAGCTCCCGCACCCACGGTCTCCGCGTGTCCCATCTGGATGCGCGAGCACGGGCAGCGTGAGGTGGTCTCCGCCGCCCGAATGGTCGCCGAGCAGCGATTCAAAACCCCTCCGCGCGCTCGACCTCGCTGGGCGGCTAAGCGCGGCGGGATTGACGGGTCAACCCGCTAACCAACCCCGATTGACGGTTTTGACCGCGTGGGTCGATGGCAGTGGGGCCCGGCTCTGCTAATCTTTAGCTTAGGATTAGTTTAAAACTAATTGAATCTGTTAACTAACTATAACACTGACGTGTGGGCCCCGCGCGTCAGGTTTGACCTGGTCAGCGCCGTTGACCGCTGACGCAGCGCTGACGTCATGCTGACGCAATTATTTATTTTCTGGAATTATTTTAAAACAGGAAATTCTAGAAAATGTTCAAAACTTCAAAAATTCATATCAATTCAACCGTAGCTCAGATTGAAATAATTTATATATGAAAAATTATCAGAAAAATGCAATCTGTCCATCTGTACCAGTTTCATGCATGAAAAACCAACTTATACCTGCTGTATAGGTGAAAACATATATATGGCATTTATAAGAGTTTAATTTGGAGTTGCATTTGAACCCTTGGTCCAAATGGACTTCACTCAAGATGAATACTAGTTGGATTAGCTCAAACAACATCACATCTTCATGCCATGTTCATGCATCATATTGTTGCATATGCTTGTGTTTTGATTGTTGGCACCGTTCCTTCTCGATAGGTCCTGCTCCGAAGAGTGCTCGAGAGTACACATGCGTGAAGCGATGCCTCCTCTATTGATCTACCAGGCAAGCAAACCCCCTTGTTCATTCCGATAAAATCCTACTCTCTCGCTCCTGCTCTCAGTTATTGCATTAGGACAACAACGAATCATCTGCTACTTTGTGCTGCGGTAGTTGAACCCTTTCCTCTGCATGACTGTCATTGCCACGATAAATAGTTGAAACCCACTAGCATGTGTAGGAGTTGATTGAGCCATGTTGTGTTCCTACCATGCTATGCCTGCTATTGCTTAGAGTTGTGTCGGTCGATTCATTGGGAATGAATTGGAGTGTTATGAGTTGTTACGGTCTTTGAGAGTTAAGTGTGTGAACACGATTTGGTAAAGGTAGCGGTGAGAGGCCATGTAGGAGTACATGGTGGGTTGTCTCACTGGAACCGTCCTTAAGCACTGAGTTCTATATCCAATGACTCGATACTACCACACATTGGGTTCCGGTAACTCGGCCCCTCTCGACTTATTAACTAACTTGATCTCTGTCCAGGAGTGGCAACTAGTTTCTGGTGTTTGTAGGTAGTGTTAGTAGTCTACCAAGTGGCACCCGGCCAGGTGGGCTTGGGACAAACTAGGCACAAGTGGCACGGTGTACCAAGCGTAGATCCATCCGCGAGGTGGGCTTGGGAACCCTGTTCACATCGTTTGGGGCCGTGGCGACACCCGGCGGATCTCCTTGCGGATGGAACCGAATAGGCGATAAACACTGGGCTAGAGTCTTGTGTGGTTTGTCGGTCGTGGCGACACCCTCGCTTGAGCTTCCGCTTGAAGGTTGCGAGATACATGGCGTGTACATGGCGGTAAGTGGCGAGGCGTGTGTGAAGAAGTACACCCTGCGGGGTTAACATGATCTATTGAATAGCGGGTCCGTGGATATGGACTTCTTGGATGCTTACATGGTACATAGATAACTTAAAGTGGATACTATAAAATTCTCAAGACAAGTGTGAGTGCTATGGATGGCCTTCTCGTGGGAGGCGGGGATGAATCCATAGTAGTGTATTGAGTGGTGATTAGTGGACTCGTGCGCCATATCACCTCAAAGAAGTTCTAGTAGTCGTAGAACAGGATAGCCACGAGTCAAAGCTGGCTTGCTGCAGCTAAACCCCACATTACCCTCTTGATACAAATGCATGTATGATAGGATCGATGTAAGTCTTCTTGAGTACCTTTGTACTCATGTTGCTTTATTTATGTTTTTGCGGCGGAGACTTGGTCTTACTAGTGTTCTCGTGGACTTGACAAGTAGCTTGTACCTCAGCACGATCTTGATCGGATGTTGTAGATAGTCGGGCTCTTGACCTTTTTCTTTTGTAGATGTCGTACCCGGACATGTAATGCTTCCGCTTGTTGCTTGTATGCTCTGTATGATGGGTCTGTGACCCCTGTTTGCAATAAATGCTATGATGGCTCTTTGAGCCTTTATCTATATGAGTTGTTGAGTTATGCTGTGATGCCATGTTGTACATCACATACTTGCATGTTATGCGTATGTGTAATGTGTATTGCTATGTGTGGGATCTGACTATCTAGTTGTTTATCCTTAGTAGCCTTACTTACCGGGAAATGTCTCCTAGTGCTTCCACTGAGCCATGGTAGCTTGCTACTGCTCCGGAACACTCAGGCTGGCCGGCATGTGTCCTTCTTCGTTCACGTGTACATCCCTTCGGGAAATGTCCGCGATGAATACGAGTCTGTTAGCCGCTTCTGCCGGTTCACGAGTCTGCTAGCCCTTACTGACTGGATTCACTCGTGATGACCGACACGTTCGTTCTTTGGGTCATGTATGCTGTCCTGTAAGTTAGTGCCACTTTGGGTTTACGACTAGCCATGTCAGCCGGGCTCCTTATCATATGGATGCTAGCGACACTATCATATACGTGTGCCAAAAGGCGCAAACGGTCCCGGGCAAAGGTAAGGCGACACCCGTGGGGCTACCATGCGTGAGGCCGCAAAGTGATATGAGGTGTTACATGCTAGATCGAGGTGACATTGAGTCGGGGTCCTGACAGACTGGAGGGTGAGTTGTCACATCCCTAGCTTCTGGTATTGCACTAGGCTAGCTTCATGTGTGCATCATATTTAAATTTTTCTTAACTTTGAAATGGGGATTGTCCAAACCCTAGCATTAAAGGAATTCACTAGGTTCACCTAAAATATTTTCAGTCAATCCAAATAGCTTTCAAAAATGTTCATCATTTCTGGAAAATGCTAGAAACCATAACCAGAGGTCTTTGCACATTTTCCATGATATATTTGGTCCTTGAATTAAATCATATGTACTTTGCATTTGGGCATTTAAATGCTAGTAAATATTTTAAATGCTCCACTAATTCTGGAAATAAGTGTGGGTTGTTGGAATTAGTCTAAACAGATCCTATGATTATTATCAGGATTTTTGAAGGTGTTTAACTATTTTTAATAAAGCCACAAAGTTAAAGGCAAATAGAAAACAGAAACAAAAATTGATACGGATAGAGTGTTACACGTAAACACCTACAGCCCACTTACCTCGGCCCAGCATTGTAGTCGGTCGGCCCAGCCCACCAGCGCCTCCCTGTCGTCTTCCTCCTCGGGACCAGTGGGGCAGGCGTGTGCCCATGGCAGCAGACGCACGCCTTGTGATGCCACCTCCTCCCTCCCTGCCTGCCTGCCCCTTCCGCGACGCCGCTCTGGACGCCACAACACGCCCTGGACCCTCCTCACTCTCTCCCTCACCCTCACTTTCCCCAGGATCCCTCTCTCTTCCCCACCGAGCGGACCTCGTCGCCGTCGACGCCGTTTACCGCGGCCACAGCCACCCCCTCGCCCCTCTGTTGAGCCCACGAGCTCCGTGTCGTCTTCCTCGTCATCTCCACCGAGCCAAGCCAGCCGGGACGCTCCGTAGCGTCGTCATCACCACCGTCTTCCACCTCGGGAGCGATCACCGCCCGGCGTCGATTCGCGCCACCAAGCCGTCCCGAGCAAGCGAGCCCCTCTTCGTGATCACGGTGAGCTCACCGTCCGTTTTCCCTCTCCGTTCCTTTGCTGCGGCGCCGTAGCTTGCTACTGTCGAACTTCGCGAGCACCTCGCCGCCGTCCATGGCGCCACCGTGACCGAACCGAGCAGCCGCTCCGCGCGCGTCACCGTGCTCTGGTGCCGCCAGAGGCCGTAGAGGCCCTCCGCAGCCCTGCGTGCCCTGCAGCCACATCCCGCCCGGAGCCGTGTTTGGCTGCCGCCCGACTCCGCTCCGCGAGCTCCGGCCACCCGCGTCCTCCGTCGCTTCCCACGGATGCGGCGAGGATGGGCTTTACTTTGGTGCCTTTAGCACATCCAAAACGCCGTAGCACGTCGTCGAGCAACACCGGCGAGCCACCTTGCTGGATTTCGTCACCGCGCTAAACGCCGTTCGTTGACTTGGCGTCATTAGGTTAGGTTAGTCACTAACCACGCGGTTGGTTTAGCGGTGTGCCAGCGGCGGATGGGCCCCACGCTCTAATTAACCCGGGATTTATTCCTGTTTAACTTAGACTAATCCTTTGGGCCCACATGTCGGGTTGACTTTCTGCCGACAGGCTGGCGACTTGACCCCCACATGCGTGACACAAAACAACAACTTGTGTGGTGACGATGGACCCCACGGTCAGGTTTGACCTGGTCAACCGCAGTTGACCTGCCGGCGTCCTGATGTGCGATCTTGTATGATTAATAATTTTCGGATTTAAAATAAATCGGAAATTCCGAAAATAGTATAAACTTCTAAAAATCATAGAAATTCAACGTAGCTCAGATTGAAATAATTTATATATGAAAATTATCAGAAAAATCCAATCTATCCATCTGTACCATTTTCATGCATGTTAGAACAACTTATGGCTGCTGTTTAGGACAAACTAAGTGAATGGCATTTAAATAATCACATATGGAGTTGAATTTGAATCTTTGGTTCAAACCAGCTTCATTTAATCTGGTTTCTAGTTGCATTAGCTCAATCAACAGCATATGGCCATGACATTATCATGCATCATATTTGTTGCATTGCATTGATTGTGTCCCTCTTTGTTTTCCGGTATTTGTCCCCTCTCGGTAGGCGATGTTCCAACGATGAGTTCGATGACACCGATGAAGAGCTATATTATCTTCAGAAGTGCCAGGCAAGCAAAACCCCCATGTTCATTCCGATACAATCCCACTCTCTCGCTTCTGCTCTATTTTACTGCATTAGGACAACAACGATACAACTGTTACATGTTGCGGTAGTTGAACCCCTTTATCCTCTGCATGACCTGTCATTCCACAGTAAATAGATGAAACCCACTAGCATGAGTAGGAGTTGTTTGAGCCCTGATGTGCCTACTCATTCTTGCTTGTTTGTCATGCCTGCTATTGCTTAGAGTTGAGTCAGGTCTGATTCATCGGGAATGAATCAGAGGTGTGTGAACATGTCCTACTGTGTGAGCTAAGTGTGTGAACACGATTTGGTAAAGGTAGCGGTGAGAGGCCATGTTGGAGTACATGGTGGGTTGTCTCATTGCAGCCGTCCTCAGGAACTGAGTTCTGTGTTTGTGATCCATGAACAGTTACTACCACACATTGGGCTCCGGGCGCTCCAAGCCCTCTCGGCTTCTTGATCACCCTTGTTCTCTGTCCAGGAGTTGCAACTAGTTTCTGGTGTTTGTAGGTAGTGTTAGTAGTCTACCAAGTTGCACCCGGTACAGGTGGGCTTGGGACAGACTAAACCTGATGGCACGGTGTACCAAGTGGCACCGGATGGTGGGCTTGGGAACCTGCTCACATCGTTTGGGGCTGTGGCGACACCCGGCGGATCTCCTTGCGGATGGAACCGAATAGGCGATAAACCTGGACGAGAGACTTGAGTGTTTAGGTAGGCCGTGGCCGACTCCTCGCCTGGCTTCCGCTTGAAGGTTGCCGAGGTACATGGCGTGTCAGGCGATAAGTGGCGAGGCGTGTGTGAAGAAGTACACCCTGCGGGGTTATCATTATCTATTGAATAGCGGATTCCTCGGATATGGAAACTTGGACCCTTATGCAGTTCATAGACAAGTGAAAGTGGATACTCTAAAATCGCAAGATAAGCGTGAGTGCTATGGATGGCATTCTCGTGAGGGAGGCGGGAGGCGGATCCATAGTGGTGTATTGATATGGTGAATATGTGGACTCGTGTGCGCCACCTCAAAGAGTTACTTGCGATCGTAGTTTAGGATAGCCACGAGTCAAAGCTGGCTTCTGCGGTCAAACTCCACCACCCGCCTTTGTTGATCTTGATGCATATGTAGTTAGTTACGATGTAAGTCTTCTTTGGGTACATTTGTACTCACGTTTGCCTATTTTATGTTTTTGCAGAGAGACTTCAGTCTCGCTAGTAGTTCCACGCGGACTTCGACGTTTAGCTTGTTACCTCAGCTACGATCTTGTGCCCTCGGCAGGATCTGGTAGATAGTTAGGCTTTTCAGCCTTTTTCATTTATAGATGTCTGTACTCAGACATGTTAAGCTTCCGCTTGTGCTTTGACTTGTATGCTCTGAATGCTGGGTCGAGAGACCCATGTTGTAATATCTCGCTCCTCGGAGCCTATTGAATAAAATACTTGAGTCGTAGAGTTATGTTGTGATGCCATGTTGTATTTGCACATATCGAGCATATTGTGTGTATGTTATTGAAATGCTTGGTATGTGTGGGATCTGGCTATCTAGTTGTATATTCTTAGTAGCCTCTCTTATCGGAAATGTCTCCTAGTGTTTCCACCGAGCCATGGTAGCTTGCTCTTTGCTCAGGAACACTTAGGCTGGCCGGCATGTGTCCTTCTTCGTTCTGTGTACATCCCTTGAAATGTCACACGATGAATACCGGAGTCTGTTAGCCGCTTCTGATCCGGTCACACGAGTCTGCTAGCCAGTGCTACAGCACTGGATTCACTTTGATGACCGACACGTTCGATGCGGGTCATGGATGCTGTCCTGTAAGTTTGTGCCACTTTGGGTTTCGACTAGCCATGTCAGCCGGGCTCCTTATCATATGGATGCTAGCGACACTATCATATACGTGTGCCAAAAGGCGCAAACGGTCCCGGGCAAAGGTAAGGCGACACCCGTGGGGATACCGTGCGTGAGGCCGCAAAGTGATATGAGGTGTTACATGCTAGATCGATGTGGCATTGAGTCGGGGTCCTGACAGCTTCACTAATTCTGGAAATAAGTGTGGGCTGTTGGAATTAGTCTAAACAGATCCTATGATTATTTTCAGGATTTTTGAAGGTGTTTAACTATTTTTAATAAAGCCACAAAGTTAAAGGCAAATAGAAAACAGAGACAAAAATTGATACGGATAGAGTCTTACCTATCGCTTACCTCCAGCCCACTTACCTCGGCCCAGCATTGTAGTCGGTCGGCCCAGCCCACCAGCGCCTCCCTGTCGTCTTCCTCCTCGGGACAGTAGGACAGGGGCGTGTGCCCACGGCGCGCACGCACGCGCAGTGCCACCTCCTCCGTCCCTGCCTGCCTACCCCTTCCGCGACGCCGCTGCGGACGCCACGACACGCCCTGGACCCTCCTCGCTCTCTCCCTCACCCTCACTTTACCCAGGATCCCTTTCTCTTCCCCACCGAGCGGAGCTCGTCGCCGCCGACGCCGTTTACCGCGGCCACAGCCACCCCCTCGCCCCTCTATTGAGCCCACGAGCTCCGTGTCGTCTTCCTCGTCATCTCCACCGAGCCAAGCCAGCCGGGACGCTCCGTAGCGTCGTCATCACCACCGTCTTCCACCTCGGGAGCCGGTCACCGCCGACGTCGATTCGCCGCCACCAAGCCGTCCCCGAGCAAGCCGAGCCCCTCTTCGTGATCACAGTGAGCTCACCGTCCGTTTTCCCCTCTCCGTTCCTTTGCCTGCGCGCCGTAGCTTGCTACCTGTCGAACTCGCGAGCACCTCGCCGCCGTCCATGGCGCCACCGTGACCAGAACCCGAGCCAGCCGCTCCCGCGCACGTCACCGTGCTCCTGATGACGCCAGGAGGCCGTAGAGGCCCTCCGCAGCCCCTGCCGTGCCCTGCAGCCACATCCCGCCCGGAGCTGTGTTTCGGCCGCCGCCCCGAGCTCCGCTCCGGCGAGCTCCGGCGAGCTCCGGCCACCCCGTGTCCTCCCGTCGCTTCCCCTGGATGCGCGCGAGGATGGGCTTTACTTTGGTGCCTTTAGCGCATCCAGCCGACGCCCGTAGCACCGTCCCGAGCAACACCGGCGAGCCACCGCCGCGGGATTTCGTCACCGGCGGCTAAACGCCGTTCGCTGACTTGGCGTCATTAGGTTAGGTTAGTCACTAACCACGCGGTTAGTTTAGCGGTGTGCCACTGACGGATGGGCCCCACGCTCTAATTAACCCCGGGATTTATTCCCTGTTTAACTTAGACTAATCCACTGGGCCCACATGTCAGGTTGACTTTGCTGACCTGGCTGCTGACTTGACCCCACCTGTCTGTGACACAGACAACACTGTGTGACTGACCAGTGGACCCCACCGGTCAGGTTTGACCTGGTCAACCGCAGTTGACCTGCTGACGTCACAGTGACGCGATGCTGACGCAGTTAATAATTTTCTGGATTTAAAATAAATCAGGAAATTCCAGAAAATAGTATAAACTTCTAAAAATCATAGAAATTCAACCGTAGCTCAGATTGAAATAATTTATATATGAAAAATTATCAGAAAAATCCAATCTGTCCATCTGTATCAATTTCATGCATGTTAGAACAACTTGTGGCTGCTGTTTCGGACAAATCATAGGAATGGCATATAATAAATCACATATGGAGTTTGAATTTGAATCTATGATTCAAACCAGCTTCATTTAATCTGGTTTTAGTTGCATCAGCTCAAATCATAGCATATTGCCATGTCATGATCATGCATCATATTGTTGCATTGCATTGATTGTGTTCTTCTTTGTTGCCGGTAATTGTCCCCTCTCGATAGACGTGTACCGGCGATGTGATCGATGTCATCGATGAAGAGCTATACTATCTTCAGAAGTGCCAGGCAACCAAAACCCCCTTGTTCATTCCGATACAATCCCACTCTCTTGCTCCTGCTCTATTTTATTGCATTAGGACAACAACGATACAATTGTTACTTGCTGTGGTAGTTGAACCCCTTTATCCTCTGCATGACCTGTCATTGCCACAGTAAATAGATGAAACCCACTAGCATGAGTAGGAGTTGTTTGAGCCCTCATGTGCCTACTCATTCATGCTTGTTCGTCATGCCTGCTATTGCTTAGAGTTCTGTCAGGTCCGATTCATTGGGGATGAATCGGAGGTGTGTAAACATGTCCTACTGTTGAGAGCTAAGTGTGTGAACACGATTTGGTAAAGGTAGCGGTGAGAGGCCATGTAGGAGTACATGGTGGGTTGTCTCATTGCAGCCGTCCTCGAACCGGAGTTACGTGTTTGTGATCCATGAGCAGTTACTACCACACATTGGGCTCCGGCAGCTCCAAGCCCTCTCGGCTTCTTAATCACCCTTGTTCTCTGTCCGGGAGTTGCAACTAGTTTACGGTGTTTGTAGGTAGTGTTAGTAGTCTACCAAGTGGCACCCGATGCAGTGGGCTTGGGACAGACTAAACCTGATGTACGGTGTACCAAGTGGCACCGGATGGTGGGCTTGGAACCTGCTCACATCATTTGGGGCCGTGGCGACACCCGGCGGATCTCCTTGCGGATGGAACCGAATAGGCGATAAACACGGGCGAGAGACTTGCGTGGTTAGTCGGTCGTGGCCGACTCCCTCGCCCGACTTCCGCTTGAAGGTTGCGAGATACATGGCGATGTCTGAGGCGATAAGTGGCGAGGCGTGTGTGAAGAAGTACACCCTGCGGGGTTATCATTATTTATTGAATAGCGGATTCCTCGGATATGGAAACTTGGACCCTTATGCAGTTCATAGACAAGTGAAAGTGGATACTCTAAAATCGCCAAGATAAGCGTGAGTGCTATGGATGGCGTTCTCGTGGGGAGGCGGGAGGCGGATCCATAGTGGTGTATTGATATGGTGAATATGTGGACTCGTGTCGCCACCTCAAAGAGTTACTTGCGATCGTAGTTCAGGTTAGCCACGAGTCAAAGCTGGCTTCTCTTTGTTGAACTCCACCATCCCCTTTGTTGATAATGATGCATATGTAGTTAGTTCTGATGTAAGTCTTGTTGGGTACATTTGTACTCACGTTTGCCTATTTTATGTTTTTGCAGAGAGACTTCGGTCTCGTTAGTAGTTCCGCGTGGACTTCGACGTTTAGCTTGATACCTCAGCTACGATCTTGTGCCCTCGGCAGGATCTAGTAGATAGTTAGGCTTCTAAGCCTTTTTCATTTGTAGATGTCTGTACTCAGACATGTTAACCTTCTGCTTGTGCTTTGATTTGTATGCTCTGAATGTTGGGTCATGAGACCCCTGTTTGTAATATCTCGCTCCTCGGAGCCTAATGAATAAATACTTGAGTTGTAGAGTCATGTTGTGATGCCATGTTGTATTTGCACATATCGAGCATATTGTGTGTATGTTATTAAAATGCTTGGTATGTGTGGGATCTGACTATCTAGTTGTTTATCCTTAGTAGCCTCTCTTACGGAAATGTTTCCTAGTGCTTCCCTTGAGCCATGGTAGCTTGCTCTGCTCCGGAACACTTAGGCTGGCGGCATGTGTCCTTCTTCGTTCCTATATACGTCCCTTCGGGAAATGTCACGCGATGAACACGGAGTCCTGTTAGCCCCTTCTGACCTGGTTCACGAGTCTGCTAGCCAGTGCTACAGCCTGGATTCACTCGTTGATGACCGACACGTTCGATGCTGGGTCATGGATGCCTGTCAAAGCTGTCAGGACCCCGACTCAATGTCACATCGATCTAGCCTGTAACACCTCATATCACTTTGCGGCCTCACGCACGGTATCCCCACGGGTGTCGCCTTACCTTTGCCCGGGACCGTTTGCGCCTTTTGGCACACGTATATGATAGTGTTGCTAGCATCCATATGATAAGGAGCCCGGGCTGACATGGCTAGTCGTAAACCCAAAGTGGCACAGACTTACAGGGACAGGCATCCATGACCCAAACATCGAGCGTGTCGGTCATCGCGAGTGAATCAGGCTGTAGCACTGGGCTAGCAGACTCGGTGAACCGGGCAGATGGCGGGCTAACAGGACTCCGGTATCCATCGCGTGACATTTCCCGAAGGGATGATACAGAACGAAGAAGGACACATGCCGGCCAGCCTAAGTGTTCGGAGCAAGTAGCAAGCTACCATGGCTCGGTGGAAACACTAGGAGACATTTCCCGGTAAGAGAGACTACTAAAGATAAACAACTAGATAGTCAGATCCCACACATACCAAGCATTTCAATAACATACACACAATATGCTCGATATGTGCAAATACAACATGGCATCACAACATGACTCTACGACTCAAGTATTTATTCATTAGGCTCCGAGGAGCGAGATATTACAAGCATGGGTCTCATGACCCAACATTCAGAGCACACAAGTCAAAGCACATGCGGAAGCTTAACATATCTGAGTACAGACAACTATAAATGAAAAAGGCTGAGAAGCCTGACTATCTACCAGATCCTCCCGAGGGCACAAGATCGTAGCTGAGGTAACAAGCTAAACGTTGAAGTCCACACGTCACTACTAGTGAGACTGAAGTCTCTCTGCAAAAACATAAAATAGGCAAACGTGAGTAAAAATCTACCCAGCAAGACTTACATAAGAACTAACTACATATGCATCGGTATCAATAAAGGGGTGGTGGAGTTTAACTGCAGCAAGCCAACTTTGACTCTGTGGCTAACCTGAACTACGACTGCAAGTAACTCTTTTGAGGTGGCGCACACGAGTCCACATATTCACCATATCAATACACCACTATGGATCCGCCTCCGCCTCCCTCACGAGAACGCCATCCATAGCACTCACGCTTATCTTGGCGCATTTTAGAGTATCCACTTTCACTTGTCTATGAACTGCATAAGGGGTCCAAGTTTCCATATCCGAGGAATCCGCTATTCTAATAGATAATGATAACCCCTGCAGGGTGTACTTCTTCACACACGCCTCGCCACTTATCGCCTCAGACACGTCATGTACCGCGGCAACCTTCAAGTGGAAGCCGGGCGAGGGAGTCGGCCACGGCCTACCTAAACACTCAAGTCTCTCGTCCAGGTTTATCGCCTTGTCACACCCTGATTTTCTTGGCTCAGCACTTAAGCTCTTAATCATGCTAAAATGTGGTTTGACAAAAACTTTTGAGTGTTTTTGTCCTTGCTTTGATTGAATGTTTGTCTGCTGTTTGCAAGTGCTCTAAAAATAAAATAAATCCTCCAACTCCTATACTTCATCTCCTTGCTCCAAACCCTTGAGCCAATGATCATGCCATGTGTATAGGACATAAAAATATTTTCTTACAAAATAATTTGGCCAAAAGTATTTTCTAAATTTAGTTTTCCAAAACCCTGAATTGAGGTTTGCTTTGCAAGTACTTGATTAAGGGCAGTAAAAATCTTTCAAAAATATATTTGACTCCTATTAGATATAGGATTCCGGGAACCACAGAAATATAATTTTAAAAGTTATTTTCCTATTTTATTTAAAGGATTTTTCTTAAGGCCAGAAATGGTCTTTAATAGGTAAAAATTATTTTATTGCTTCAAAAATATTTGGCAAAATTTAGGAAACTCATAGGACATATATTGTCCATATATAAGAGTTTAAACACATGGTTATGTTCAAAATATTGGTCAAACCCTCAAAGACCCTTTACGGATATTTCAAGCTTTTGAAATATTTACAAAGGAAATATTCTCCAAAAATTCCATGAAAATTCTATCATGTCACATATGACATATTTGGTGATCTTGCCAAGTCTCATGACTTGGAGAACAAGATAGCATCATCAAAACCTCTCAAAACCATTTCTGTCCATTTTGAAGTTTGAGCAACTTTACATTGCCAAACATGTCCAAATGTTCTCAAACCTTATGAACTTGCTCAAATGGTCTAATAATTCATCTAGACCAAATGGCACAAGTTGGAGAACAAGTTAACTTGATCAAAGTTTCCCAAAACTCTTTCTGACCAAAACCAAATTTGAACAACTCTACATTGGAAACTTTCTCTCCTTGATTCCAACTTTTGTGAGCATGATCACATGATCAAATGATGACACTACACCAAGTGGTGCATCAAGGAGAACATATTTTCATGACTAAATCTTGGGAAACCCATTTCTGTTGATTTCTAGGGTTTACCAAAGTTGCATTGTCAACTTGCTCCAAATGGTCTCCAAATTGGTGGAAGGCCCTAATTATGGGTGTCATTTCACCCTATGGAGTCTCATGAAAGATGCAAATCATCTACTTGCCCAAACCTTTATCAAACACCTTCTGGCATTTTGCAAAAAACACCATTTTGACCTCTTCCACTATTCTTGGGGAGCTCAACTTTTTACCACAGCCTCTTCTGACCATCTCCTACCTCCAGTAACTCTCCTCCCTCAATAGCTCAATTATTTGGGGGTAAAACCCATCCCTTTCTCTCTCTGTTTACCCATGGCAACTCCTCTCTCTCTCTCCTTTCTTTATGCAGCGCCCACCTAGCTCCTCGACCACTCTAGAGCATCCAAGGAAGCTCCGGGACACAAGTGGACACGGCAGAGCACATAAGCGCACTCGTGCCGCCAAAAGCCTGCCTGAGCACGCCCAAGATGGCGGCCGAGCCCTGCCGCCGCACTCCCGTCCACCTCGGGCCGCCCAAGCGCCCGAGATGCTCCTCGACGTCCGCAACACGACACCAAGCTGGCCCCCTCCTCTTTCTTCCTCCTGCTGCCTCCTTTCGCACGCACGCCGGCCGCCCGAGAGCTCCAATCGGCGAGCTCACACGCGCGACGCTCTGACACTTTCCTGCTCCTTCTCTCCCCTCCTAGCGCCCTAGAACAACCCCATGAGCACCCCAGACACGCCCACGCGTGCCCCCGTGGCCTCCAGCAACGGCTAGGAGCTCGCCGGCGCACGAGTCCACGGCACCCGCCGTTCGCCTATTTAAAGGCCTCCCCGAGCCCCCTCTGGCCTCCTTTGCCACCCTCTCCCTCCTGTGAACCCCCTAGACCTATCCTCACCTCCTCCCGTGCCCCCCTTCTCCTCCTACCACCGCATGGCCGCCGCTTCGGCTCGCTCAAATTCGAGCAATGCCGAGCTCACCTCCCTCCCTTTCCTCCACACAGAGGCGCCCGTGGTCCGCAAGCCTCCCCACCTCCTCGAACCGTCGCGGGGATGCTCGGCGCCGAGAGCCGCGGATGGCCGGCGACCTCCCCGCCCTTTGTCAAAGCTGCGGTCACCTCGGCCCCCCTCCGTGGCGTGACCTACGCCAGAGGATGCGCCGCTCCGCAGCTGAACTTCGCCCATAGGTGGGCGTCGCGGGGACGGCCGGAGCGCCGGCAATCGCCGGATGAGCGCCGGCCGAGCCCAACCCGCCTCTGTCCTGCCCGGCGAGAGGAAGAAGAGCGACCAGTGGGCGGGCCCCACCTTCCCTGGGCCCCACATGTCCGCAGAGGGCGTTGACTCGACGGCCGGCGTGGATAAGTGGAAGCGGCTTCACTGGAGCCGTCTGCCCGAGCAAAGGCGTATTCCACGAGTGCGCCATCGGCGTCACTGGGCACCCCACGCGGATGATGCCTTTGGGCCGCCCACGGTCTATCTGGCGCCATGTGCGCAGGATAAGGTTAAACCTTATTCACTTCTTTCTTTTTCCAGTCTACTTCAAAAATCCATGAACAGATCAAAACAAGTCCAAATTTGATGATTCAAATTTCTAGTAGCTCATAAAATCATGATCTATCTCATGGTGCAACTTGCACATTTTTCCAGAAACTTTTTCTTCACAGACATTTATCAAATCTTGTTTTTGCTATTTCTGTGATAAGCTTTAGAAAATCACAGAGAGCACAATATTGATCCAAATGCCATGATTCCAATCCCTAGATGAATCTAAGCTCATAACCTAGTTTATGAACATTTTTGTTGATACTTTCTGTACCACATAAATTATTGAGCCATTTCTTCATATTTATCAGCTTTGCAAATTCATAGGAAATTCATTTGAACTCCAAATCCAGTGAAACCAATTCCTAGATGCTTCTAAAATCATCCTTTGTTAAATGGGTGCCTTTGCTCATTTTTCAAAAATATATTTCTGTACACTTCTAGCAAATCCATAAACCTCTTGATTCCATCATATTGAAATGTTCTGAGATATCCACTTATCAGATCCTAATAAAACCACCTTGGTCATCCCTCATATGACCAGAGATATACTAGAAAAGTCCAACTCATATTTTTAGAGCACTTTTATTTCCTGCCTTGTTGTGTTGCTTATTGTGTTTGTTTCCGCGTTAGTTGGCGAAGTAGACGGAGTACTTGGAGAAGGACCAGAAGATTTCAAGACTCTGATGAAACAGGCAAGCAGCCCTTTGACCATGACTATGATACCCCTTTATTTGCATGCCATGTTTAGCTCTTTATTAAGGATGCATCGGGATCATGATGAGATGGTGAACCACGTGGTTGATTGCCACGAATACTTCCTCGTTGATACTTGCATTGTGCATGGCCCTACCTTCTTATGAGGGTTATGCCGGTGGGAGTAGATAGGATGCAAATGTAGATGCTACGCAAATGGGATGGGTTTGTGCATGGAGAAAGAGGCAAAGTGATTTCAAAAGTATTTTCGAAAACCCCATCGGGTGCCACTTATGCCCGAGGGAGATGAAGAGATGGGTGACCACTTGATGACGAAGTGGTGTGCCAAGTGAAAAAAAGGGTGTGTGGTTTTCAAAACGGATTGGTCGGAGTTGCGACCGTTATTCCAACCTTACATGCGCAACCACTCTACCCTTATATGGGAAAGGGCATTGTTGAGTACCTAGACCGATACTAGCTTGGAGCCCGCATTATTAGTGACGGGGGAGAGTTGGTGCTCTCTCTTGGGACGGGGTCGTGCCAGGTAGGGCGACCATGACCATCTTTATGGGGCACCGGACACACCGTTGGTACCCGTGCCAGTGGTATGTGATGGAAAAGGGAGCAAGGCTCCATGGAAATAATGTTGAAATGTCGGGCACGGGGGTTACTGCCAATCGAGTGGACTCCTTGTTAGTGTCGTCTAGGGAAAGGCGGTGATCGGGTGCTTACCCCGGGTACTTGAGGTACCGCGGGTCGTGGTTTGACACGGAAGTTCCCCGGATCTAGTGGGTAAAGTGTGCAACCTCTGCAGAGTGTAAAACTATTCGAATAGCCGTGTCCACGGTCATGGACAGTTGGGTAACCGCTCTTGGGCTACGTCCACTTGTTTTCAAACCCGGTGTGTGTGAGATGATGGTGTTGCCTTGGGTCAAGTCAGAGGACTTGACACGATTGAGATGGGTTGGTGCCCTCTCTGTTTATGATAATGGGTTGGTGCCCATTCTATTTATGTTGATATCTGTGACCAGTCCTTATGGTTACTTGAATTCTCTTGATGCATGCTTTATAGGATGTTGAACATGTCCTTGCACTCAAAACTAGCTTTATGCAAAACTTTACCTATGTCATGCATTACTGTACCTTGAATCAAATCATGGGTTGCTTGCGAGTACATTCAAAGTACTCATTGGCTTGCCACTGGTTATTTCATTGACCAGGCATGAAAGAACAGGATGAGATGAAGAACCCTTCGGTGACGAACACGCGAGCTAGGACGCTTCCCAGTCAGAATGCCTGTAGGGTTAAGGCAGATGGCATGGGTCCAAGTTATCGATGGAGATTTCCGCTGCGATGTTATACTCAAGACTTGACCATAATGGTCCTACTTGTGTAATACGGTATGTATGGATGTAAGACTCTTGTTATTCAGCTTCTGTGTGTTCAGTGAGCATTGATCTCTGGGATCACTGTGCACGTGCATTCGGTGATCACGACTTATGAGTCGGGGTCCCCACAGAGCTGGTATCAGAGCCATCCTGACTGTAGGAAGCCTTAGTTAGCATGGTCGTTAGTTAGGGTAAAACTATTTCCAAAACAACTACTAGTTTTCAAAACTATCTATTCTTCTCTTCCCCTTCTGAGTTTTTCGAAAGCTAAGATATATACTTCCCTCTTCCCCTTCAAAATTTAACGGTCGCTAGAACCCATATGCCCCTGACCACAGGATTCCTTGTAATTCTCGTGGATAATCTGGGAGGACGATGCCTTGCCAGACATTCACCCATATCTCCTGAACACAAGATTGGCAACATCCCAACAAGACGATACCAACAGGAGATACATCCTCGAGGGATAAGGACCTGAAGACCCAGGAAATAGAGACACCCTTGACACCGCTCCAAGATGATGCAACCTTAGCCTGCGACGACCAGGGCATAAGTTATGCAAGAACATGATATGCATCGCTAATAGAGTAACCCTGTCACTACCGTTGTTGTATCGGCAACCACCGATGGATGAGAACCTAGCCATTTGGTCCGCCTCACCATAGTGAGCAGGAAAGTGGTTCTCCTCATTCCCCGCTCTTGGTGTCGATGTTATCATCAACGTAACCGACATGATGGATCTCTGTTATGCTTTGATCATGCCATTGCATAAAGGATTACCTACCTGGTACCATCGATGGCTTAGAAGACAACAGAAGACCGGGTCAATGCCTGCTATGAGAAGCCACCTTCACCCCATCACTTCAACAGGTGAGAAGCTATTGAAGACTCTTCAAGCTCAACCGGGATCATTTCATCGAACAACTACAAGAGACGTAGCAGCACCTGAGGAAAACCCGGGAGACTGCACGAGGCACAAGGCACGACTACGGAGTCCGAGAACCCCTAGGGTAGGATGAGTCGTGTACCCCCTATGCGTGATGAGTCCGTATGATGGTTCGAGTAGAACCCTGATTGTGTGTTGCTTGTTTTTATTTGTTTGTGTTTTGATATAGGTCGCACTTTTGCCCTAGGCAACAAGTACGCGACTATATCACCTGCCTTATTTTGTTGTTGTGTTTGACCCTTTTTGGCACTTGTTTGTTCAAGACTTGCACTATAGAACCCCTTTAGGCGCCCCTCCTCTATGCTACTTCCCCTCTCATCTCTCTCCTCAGCGAAGACAAGCAAGACAATACGCACCAAGTATTCCACCTCGGCGACCAACAAGCACTGAAGACTTTTGCTACAACCTCCTCGACCAAGTGCAACCCTGTAGAATCATGTTTAACCCTCAAGATTAGAGACCCATTCCTAGACCCTTTGAGGCTCCACGAGATACCCCAGCTCGAAACCTTAACCACGAGCTTAACCTACGGAATTGCAAGAGAATCTGTTAAGCCTCTGTAACCTTGCTTGTCACTGGGTTCATTATGGAACCAGCGGACATAGTGAACAAGCACATTATCATCCTAATATAGCACCAGATCTGACGATGCCATAGGAAGACCAGTTTGAGGATATAAGATTTGAGGACAGATGACTTGGTGAGTTATGTCAATAACTTTGAAGGATCGTCCGAGACTATTTGGTGGATTATGAGGCTTTCATGTTGGTGGATGAACTTGGTGGGATCATGATTATAGAGTAGCGTAGCTCTCACTACCCATGGGTGAATTGGATTTATAGGACAACTATGATCACAAGTGGGATTCTTGGAAGTATTCGGATTTAACTTAGCCATGGGATATTGATAGGAGGCAGTTGATATTACGTAAATGACTTGGGGGAGCATGTGGGATTTCTCATTAGACACAAGATTTGGGTTTAAATAGGTGATCCTAGTTGAATATAGATGCTGAGTATGTCTACATGGTTCGGAGTAAATTGGATTTAGACTGATGATCTCGATCATAATACCATGTTTCTCGGTGGACGATAAACTAGGAGATTGGACTAATTGTCGGAGTTTATATAGGGTTCTATATGAGCTTGACCTTGGGGTTTACTTGACCATGACAATGGGAATCGGTGGGCAAGCTATAGTAAGATAGCTTTCCCATTATTTGTGGATTATAAGGACTTTAGGAGATCATGTGGATCACCAAAGCATAGGCATTGGATTATGTAGAGATTAATGGAAGTTAATGGGCTATTGGAGTTGATTCATAGGAAGGAAGCAAGATCTCGAGTGGCTTACGACGTGTTTCCTTAGGATAGTGGTGCTTTATCTTAGACCTTGGTAGAATGGGCTGAGCACTTGGATTATCATGTTTAAATGAGGCTTAGAAGCTTGTATGTTCTACCCATGGATTTTTAGAGGTAGCTACACACATGAGTTTGGCGATCGTGGACATATGTGATTTTGTTAGATCCTCTTGGGAGTCATGAGGATCTGAATAGTATGAGGTGATCTGTTTGGAGGACTAAATAGACTATTGGCATCTCGAAACCGTGCTTAAAGATAGGAGGATAAATGTTCATTCGCACACTAGAATCCTTGAAACCCTTATGCCCTACCAAGCCACAACACGGTTGGATCATGACCTTGGGCCTTGGCTCTAGATCATTAAGATTTTGACCAATGCTCAACCAGGACCCTCACCAGTACCTCAACCCACTTTACGTACCCCAAATACTTCATAGAGTACTGGGGCAAGTGATCATCATCCTTACTTGAGGACATGAATGTCCGCACGAAGACGGAAGAAGAGTTGATCAGCTGGTTAGGGAACATCCGAAGACCGTCATGTCAAGGAG
The DNA here is from genome assembly GCA_021437245.1 of Aegilops speltoides. Classification (NCBI taxonomy): domain Eukaryota; kingdom Viridiplantae; phylum Streptophyta; class Magnoliopsida; order Poales; family Poaceae; genus Aegilops; species Aegilops speltoides. The sequence continues at coordinate 73,208 of JAHHZJ010002160.1, forward strand.
GAAGAACTATACCAACCACCGTCGTCAAGAAGTGAGCTTCCGCGTTGAAGACCGTGCATATCTGCAAGCCACTCCTCTCCAAGTCAACTACGGCCTCATGAAGAAAACTATGCTACTCATGACCTTGAGCTAGCAGCAATGGTTCATGCCCTGAAGACATGGCGACGTTATCTCCTACGGAAGGGATGTGAGATATACACGGATCACGAAGCTCTGAAGTATATTTTCACTCAAAAGGGATTGAACACGAGGCAAAGAAGATGGCTAGACTTAATCAAAGATTATGACCTCAGTGTTCAATACCACCCTGGAAAGGCTAATGTGGTAGCAGATGCATTAAGCAGAAAGGCTTGTTCCTTGAATACTATGCTTAAGGACAGGCTGCCCGTCTTATATGAAGAACTTGAAAGCTTCGGGTTGGAACTGGTTGCACCAGGATTCTAAACTAACCTTGAAGTCAAGCCTTCAGGCGGCACCATTTGAAGTGTTATACGGGCGGAAGTGCCGCGACACCCTCAAGTGGTCGAGACAGGAGAAGGACTTGTCTTTGGGCCCGACATCCCCGTGAAGTCAAGAGCAAGTCCAGCTTGTCAGAGAGCGTTTGAAGGCTACCAAGTCAAGACAGAAGAGCTACGCTGACTCACGTCGTTGAGACATGACCTTCCGGGTTGGATACCATGTTTATCTCCGGGTCACCCCTCTCGAAGGAACCCAGCGCTTCCATGTCAAAGGAAAGCTCGCCCAAGATTCATCGGCCTTCATCGAGATCACTCCAAGATTTAACAACCTCTTCTAAGATCACTACGAGACGAAGAGAAGACAGATAGCAGATGTAGTTGCCACCTAGGTTACCTGGGTGCACAGTGCTTCCATGCATCACAACCCCGGAAGTGTTTCCAACTTCCTAACTTGCCCGATCTCTATTAGGACGTTGACCACCGAGCCACCGACCCCTAGTCCAACCCGACCTAACGCAAGAGACCCCTTAGCGACCTGGGTCAACCGAGAGCGTCATACATGAAGCCACACCGTCAAGTACTTCAAGATCAATGGGGCACTACACGGAAGCAAAAGCAACATGAAGACTTGAAGACCACCCCAGATCCAAGTTTCTATATCCTATTCCGCACCTAGTCTGGGAATCTCGGGGACGAGATTCTTGTAAGGGGGGTAGGTCTGTCACACCCTGATTTTCTTGGCTCAGCACTTAAGCTCTTAATCATGCTAAAATGTGGTTTGACAAAAACTTTTGAGTGTTTTTGTCCTTGCTTTGATTGAATGTTTGTCTGCTGTTTGCAAGTGCTCTAAAAATAAAATAAATCCTCCAACTCCTATACTTCATCTCCTTGCTCCAAACCCTTGAGCCAATGATCATGCCATGTGTATAGGACATAAAAATATTTTCTTACAAAAATAATTTGGCCAAAAAGTATTTTCTAAATTTAGTTTTCCAAAAACCCCTGAATTGAGGTTTGCACTGCAAGTACTTGATTAAGGGCAGTAAAAATCTTTCCAAAAATATATTTGACTCCTATTAGATATAGGATTCCCAGGAACCACAGAAATATAATTTTAAAAGTTATTTTCCTATTTTATTTAAAGGATTTTTCTTAAGGCCAGAAATGGTCTTTAATAGGTAAAAATTATTTTATTGCTTCAAAAATATTTGGCAAAATTTAGGGAAACTCATAGGACATATATTGTCCATATATAAGAGTTTAAACACATGGTTATGTTCAAAATATTGGTCAAACCCCTCAAAGACCCTTTCTGGATATTTCAAGCTTTTGAAATATTTACAAAGGAAATATTCTCCAAAATTCCATGAAAATTCTATCATGTCACATATGACATATTTGGTGATCTTGCCAAGTCTCATGACTTGGAGAACAAGATAGCATCATCAAAACCTCTCAAAACCATTTCTGTCCATTTTGAAGTTTGAGCAACTTTACATTGCCAAACATGTCCAAATGTTCTCAAACCTTGTGAACTTGCTCAAATGGTCTAATAATTCATCTAGACCAAATGGCACAAGTTGGAGAACAAGTTAACTTGATCAAAGTTTCCCAAAACTCTTTTCGACCAAAACCAAATTTGAACAACTCTACATTGGAAACTTTCTCTCCTTGATTCCAACTTTTGTGAGCATGATCACATGATCAAATGATGACACTACACCAAGTGGTGCATCAAGGAGAACATATTTTCATGACTAAATCTTGGGAAACCCATTTCTGTTGATTTCTAGGGTTTACCAAAGTTGCATTGTCAACTTGCTCCAAATGGTCTCCAAATTGGTGGAAGGCCCTAATTATGGGTGTCATTTCACCCTATGGAGTCTCATGAAAGATGCAAATCATCTACTTGCCCAAACCTTTATCAAACACCTTCTGGCATTTTGCAAAAAACACCATTTTGACCTCTTCCACTATTCTTGGGAGCTCAACTTTTACCACAGCCTCTTGACCATCTCCTACCTCCAGTAACTCTCCTCCCTCAATAGCTCAATTATTTGGGGGTAAAACCCATCCCTTTCTCTCTCTGTTTACCCATGGCAACTCCTCTCTCTCTCTCCTTTCTTTATGCAGCGCCCCACCTAGCTCCTGACCACTCTAGAGCATCCAAGGAAGCTCCAGGACACAAGTGGACACGGCAGAGCACGCAAAGCGCACTCGTGCCGGCCAAAAGCCTGCTCTGGAGCACGCCACAGTAGCGGCCGAGCCCTGCCGCCGCACTCCCGTCCACCTCGGGCCGCCCAAGCGCGCCAGTAGATGCTCCTCGACGTCCGCAACACGACACCAAGCTGGCCCCCTCCTCTTTCTTCCTCCTGCTGCCTCCTTTCGCACGCACGCCGGCCGCCCGAGAGCTCCAATCGGCGAGCTCACACGCGCGACGCTCTGACACTTTCCTGCTCCTTCTCTCCCCTCCTAGCGCCCTAGAACAACCCCATGAGCACCCCAGACACGCCCACGCGTGCCCCCGTGGCCTCCAGCAACGGCTAGGAGCTCGCCGGCGCACGAGTCCACGGCACCCGCCGTTCGCCTATTTAAAGGCCTCCCCGAGCCCCCTCTCGCCTCCTTTGCCACCCTCTCCCTCCTGTGAACCCCCTAGACCTATCCTCACCTCCTCCCGTGCCCCCCTTCTCCTCCTACCACCAAGATGGCGCGCCGCTGCTCGCTCAAATTCGAGCAATGCCGAGCTCACCTCCCTCCCTTTCCTCCACACAGAGACGCCCCGTGGTCCGGCAAGCCTCCCCACCTCCTCGAACCGTCGCGGGGATGCTCGAGCGCCGAGAGCCGCGGATGGCCGACGACCTCCCCCGCCACTGTCAAAGCTGCGGTCACCTCGGCCCCCTCCGGCGGGCGTGACCTACGCCAGAGGATGCGCCGCTCCGCGCTGAACTCGCCCATAGGTGGAGCGTCGCGGGGGACGGCCGGGAGCGCCGGCAATCGCCGGATGAGCGCCGGCCGAGCCCAACCCCGCCTCTGTCCTGCCCCGGCGAGAGGAAGAAGACGACCCAGTGGGCGGGCCCCACCTTCCCGCGGGCCCCACATGTCAGCCGCAGAGGGCGTTGACTCTGACCGCTGACGTGGATAAGTGGAAACGGCTTCACTGGAGCCGTCTCGCCCGAGCAAAGGCGATTCCACGAGTGCGCCATCGACGCCACTGGGCACCCCACGGATGATGCCACCGGGCCGCCCACGGTCTATCTGGCGCCATGTGCGCAGGATAAGGTTAAACCTTATTCACTTCTTTTCTTTTCCATCTACTTCAAAAATCCATGAACAGATCAAAACAAGTCCAAATTTGATGATTCAAATTTCTAGTAGCTCATAAAATCATGATCTATCTCATGGTGCAACTTGCACATTTTTCCAGAAACTTTTTCTTCACAGACATTTATCAAATCTTGTTTTTGCTATTTCTGTGATAAGCTTTAGAAAATCACAGAGAGCACAATATTGATCCAAATGCCATGATTCCAATCCCTAGATGAATCTAAGCTCATAACCTAGTTTATGAACATTTTGTTGATACTTTCGTACCACATAAATTATTGAGCCATTTCTTCATATTTATCAGCTTTGCAAATTCATAGGAAATTCATTTGAACTCCAAATCCAAGTGAAACCAATTCCTAGATGCTTCTAAAATCATCCTTTGTTAAATGGGTGCCTTTGCTCATTTTTCAAAAATATATTTCTGTACACTTCTAGCAAATCCATAAACCTCTTGATTCCATCATATTGAAATGTTCTGAGATATCCACTTATCAGATCCTAATAAAACCACCTTGGTCATCCCTCATATGACCAGAGATATACTAGAAAAGTCCAACTCATATTTTTAGAGCACTTTTATTTCCTGCCTTGTTGTGTTGCTTATTGTGTTTGTTTCCGACGTTAGTTGACGAAGTAGACGGAGTACTTGGAGAAGGACCAGAAGATTTCAAGACTCTGATGAAACAGGCAAGCAGCCCTTTGACCATGACTATGATACCCCTTTATTTGCATGCCATGTTTAGCTCTTTATTAAGGATGCATCGGGATCATGATGAGATGGTGAACCACGTGGTTGATTGCCACGAATACTTCCTCGTTGATACTTGCATTGTGCATGGCCCTACCTTCTTATGAGGGTTATGCCGGTGGGAGTAGATAGGATGCAAATGTAGATGCTACGCAAATGGGATGGGTTTGTGCATGGAGAAAGAGGCAAAGTGATTTCAAAAGTATTTTCGAAAACCCCATCGGGTGCCACTTATGCCCGAGGGAGATGAAGAGATGGGTGACCACTTGATGACGAAGTGGTGTGCCAAGTGAAAAAAAGGTGTGTGGTTTTCAAAACGGATTGGTCGGAGTTGCGACCGTTATTCCAACCTTACATGCGCAACCACTCTACCCTTATATGGGAAAGGGCATTGTTGAGTACCTAGACCGATACTAGCTTGGAGCCCGCATTATTAGTGACGGGGGAGAGTTGGTGCTCTCTCTTGGGACGGGGTCGTGCCAGGTAGGGCGACCATGACCATCTTTATGGGGCACCGGACACACCGTTGGTACCCGTGCCAGTGGTATGTGATGGAAAAGGGAGCAAGGCTCCATGGAAATAATGTTGAAATGTCGGGCACGGGGGTTACTGCCAATCGAGTGGACTCCTTGTTAGTGTCGTCTAGGGAAAGGCGGTGATCGGGTGCTTACCCCGGGTACTTGAGGTACCGCGGGTCGTGGTTTGACACGGAAGTTCCCTGATCTAGTGGGTAAAGTGTGCAACCTCTGCAGAGTGTAAAACTATTGAATAGCCGTGTCCACGGTCATGGACAGTTGGGTAACCGCTCTTGGGCTACGCCCACTTGTTTTCAAACCGGTGTGTGTGAGATGATGGTGTTGCCTTGGGTCAAGTCGAGGACTTGACACGATTGAGATGGGTTGGTGCCCTCTCTGCTTATGATAATGGGTTGGTGCCCATTCTATTTATGTTGATATCTGTGACCAGTCCTTATGGTTACTTGAATTCTCTTGATGCATGCTTTATAGGATGTTGAACATGTCCTTGCACTCAAAACTAGCTTTATGCAAAACTTTACCTATGTCATGCATTACTGCACCTTGAATCAAATCATGGGTTGCTTGTAGTACATTCAAAGTACTCATTGGCTTGCCTTGGTTATTTCATTGACCGGGCATGAAAGAACAGGATGAGATGAAGAACCCTTCGGTGATTTAACACGCGAGCTAGGACGCTTCCCGGTGTAATGCCCGTAGGGTTAAGGCGGATGGCATGGGTCCAAGTTATCGATGGAGATTTCCGCTGCGATGTTATACTCAAGACTTGACCATAATGGTCCTACTTGTGTAATACGGTATGTATGGATGTAAGACTCTTGTTATTCAGCTTCTGTGTGTTTAGTGAGCATTGATCTCTGGGATCACTGTGCACGTGCATTCGGTGATCACGACTTATGAGTCGGGGTCCCCACACGCCTATTCGGGTTCCATCCGCAAGGAGATCCGGCCGGGGTGTCGCTCACGGCCCCAAACGATGTGAGCAGGGTTCCCAAGCCCACCATCCGGGTGCCACTTGGTACACCATGCCACTGTGTCTAGTCTGTCCCAAGCCCACTTGTACCGGGTGCCACTTGGTAGACTACTAACACTACCTACAAAGACCAGAAACTAGTTGCAACTCCTGGACAGAGAACAAGGGTGATTAAGAAGCCGAGAGGGCTTGGAGCGCCTGGAGCCCAATGTGTGGTAGTAACTGTTCATGGATCACAAACACAGAACTCAGTTCCTGAGGACGGCTGCAATGAGACAACCCACCATGTACTCCTACATGGCCTCTCACCGCTACCTTTACCAAATCGTGTTCACACACTTAGCTCTCAACAGTAGGACATGTTACACACCTCCGATTCATTCCCGATGAATCGGACCTGACACAACTCGAGCAATAGCAGGCATGACAAACAAGCATGAATGAGTAGGCACATCAGGGCTCAAACAACTCCTACTCATGCTAGTGGGTTTCATCTAGTTCTCGTGGCAATGACAGTCATGCAGAGGATAAAGGGTTCAACTACCGCAGCATGTAACAGTTGAAACGTTGTTGTCCTAATGCGATAAAAGAGAGCAGGCGAGAGAGTGGGATTGTATCGGAATGAACAAGGGGGTTTTGCTTGCCTGGCACTTCTGAAGATAATATAGTTCTTCATCGGTGTCATCGAACTCATCGTCGGAACACGTCTATCGAGAGGGAACAACCACCGACAAACAAAGAAGAAACACAATCAATGCAATGCACAATATGATGCATGATCATGACATGGCAATATGCTGTGGTTTGAGCTAATGCAACTAGCAACAGATTAAATGAAGTTGGTTTGAATAGAAGATTCAAATTCAAACTCCATATGTGATTATTCAAATGCCATTTGAATGATTTTTGCTAAACAGCAGCTATAAGTTGTTCTAACATGCATGAAAATGGTACAGATGGATAGATTGGATTTTTCTGATCATTTTTCATATATAATTTGTTTGATTTGGACTACGGTTGATTTTCTATGAATTTTTGAAGTTTAGGTATTTTCTCGGATTTTTCGTAATAAGAATAAATCGAGAAAATTGCATCATCTTGTCAAGATGACGTCACAGATGTCGCAGGTCAACAGACGGGTCCAGTCAAACCCGACGTGTGGGGTCCACACGCCGCTGACCAACTAACTAACCTAATTAATTAATGTTAAATTACAACTAACTAAAATGTCGGTTGAGTTAATTAGACTTAATTAAAAAGACTAATCTAGGATTAGTCGGGCCAGGCCCACTTGTCGGCGACCGGGAGGTCAAACCCCGGTCACCGAGGCTAACACGCCGGCGGCTCGTCATTGGCTACAAGAAAGCAGCGGATGGCTCAGGTTAGCTCCTCCGCGACCAAAACAACGGCGGAGAGGTCTCACGGTCTTTGGGACTCGCGCGCATCCAACGGGGCAAGTGGGAGCAGCTGGGGTGGCCGGAGCTCGCCGGAAAAGAGCTTGTGGCGGCGGCCGGCGTGCGGGTGTGCTCGGGGTCGGCGTTAAACTGCACGGCAGGGGCCACGGAGGGGTGCTACGGGCACCTGGTGATGCACTGAGCGCTATGGCGCGGTCGGTTGCGGCTCTAGGTGTCGGTGGCCACGGCGGCGGCATGGCCGGCGGCGGGGAGCGCTCGGCTCCGGTGGTTGATGCGGCTAGGGGGCGAATTAGGCAACGAGGCATGGGGGAAACGATGCAGCGGCTCACCGCGGTTCTTCTGGTGCTGCTGGCGAGGCAGGGGAGGCACGGGTCCGGCGAATCGGCGGCGGGGATCACCGGCACCCGAGGTCGGAAACGGCGGCGTTGGAGATGCAGCAGAGCTTCTGGCGCCGCGTGACTCGATGGAGAGGACGACGACGTCGTGGCGGACCTCGGGATCACGTCGGAGAGGTGGGGCAGTGGCTGTGGGCGCGGGGTCCGCTGCGGGGCCCGCGTGTCAGTGGCAGTGGGGTGGCTAATTGGGGGGGTTAGTCCTAATGACGCGCCACGTCGGCACCCGCCGGAGCACAAATAATTCTGAAACTAAATGTGGGCTGTTGCATATATTTCAGAAGGTGCCCACAATTATTTTCAGGATTTTTAGAAGTGCTCGTATTTTTAATAAAGCCCAAATAACTACAGAAAAATAGAAAAAAACGAGAAAAGTAAAATAGGCGAAACTTACGAGCTTACTCGGGCGCCAAAGAACTGCCCAGCTCTGTCTTGGCCGCCCACTGCATGCCCAGCCCACCGCCTCCTCCTTGTCGTCTTCCTCCGCCAGAGGACGATATCGTAGGCCGCCAGATGCCAGACGCGCTGCCACCTCCCTACCCGCTCGCCGCTGGAGGCACCCAAGGGCGCCACGCACTTCCCCTCGCCTCCCTCGACCGCTTGCTCATCCCCATCCCCTCCTCTGCCGCCCTCTCTCTCCTGCGACCGAGGCCGTTGTCGCCGCCATTGCTCGTCGTTGCCGAGCCACCGCCCACCTCTCATCTCGCCGACGCGCCCACGAAGCTTCGCTTAGACTCCTCGACGCCCTCGACGAGCCAAGAAACAGGGAGACACAGATCGTCGCCACCGCCGTCGTCTTCATCGTCGGCCGCCCGAGATCGCCATCGCTGTTTCGTCGCTGTCTCTGCCTCCCCGTGCTCACCGCCTACCTCGTCCGACCCGCTGTGAGCTCCTACGCTGTTCCCCCTTACTTTCGCGCTCGTTTGCCTCGCCTAGACCGTAGTTCCGCTGGAGCCGTGAGCTCCTCGCCGCCGGCGATGATGCAGTCACCGCCACGGTCACTGCAGCCCATGTCCAAGCACACCAACGTGCTCAAAACCTCTCCGCGCACCCGTAGCCACCACCAGATCCTCCTCCTGAACACCCTAGCGGTGAACTCGAGCATGTCCGAACTCCGGCCGCCGCGCAAGTCGCTGCCGCCGTCGACTTAGGCCACCGAAGCCGCTGTTGCGTGCACCACTCGACGGGGACGAGCCTCCCCGTCGCGTAGAGCCCCTCCGCCGCCCATTTGGTAGCCGGAGAGCAAAACCCGAGCCCCTCCGCCGCACCTGTCGTCGCCGGCGTTGAGCCGCCGGCCTGTTTGGGCCATCTGACCGGGGTTTGACCTCCCCCGTACATCGACATGCGGGACCAGCCCGCCTAATTAATCTAGGTTAGTTTAAGTTAAAACGCTAACTAACCCAGTTAGTTAGGTTAGTCACTGACACGGAGGACCCACTGGTCAGGTTTGACCTAGACCGCTGCTGTTGACTTGCTTAGGTCAGCATGACGTAGTGCTGACGCAGTAAAGGAATTTCTGGATTTTAAATAATACAGGAAATTCCAGAAAATAGTATAAACTTCTAAAAATCATAGAAATTCAACCGTAGCTCAGAATGAAATAAATTATATATGAAAAATGATCAGAAAAATCCAATCTATGCATATGTACCATTTTCATGCATGTTAGAACAACTTTTGTTCACTGTTTAGATCAAATCAATTAAATGGCATTTGAATAATCACATATGGAGTTTGAATTTGAATCTTGTATTCAAACCAACTTCATTTAATCTGTTGCTAGCTGCATTATCTCAAATCACAGCATATTGCCATGTCATGATCATGCATCATACTGTGCATTGCATTAATTGTGTTCTTCCTTGTTTGCCGGTGTTTTTCCCCTCTCGATAGACGTGGTTCCGACGATGAGTTCGATGACACCAATGAAGAACTATATTATCTTCAGAAGTGCCAGGCAAGCAAAACCCCCTTGTTCATTCCGATACAATCCCACTTTCTCGCTCCTGCTCTATTTTACTGCATTAGGACAACAACGATACAAGCTATTATTTGCGGTAGTTGAACCCTTTATCCTCTCGCATGACTGTCATTGCCACAAGAATAGATGAAACCCACTAGCATGAGTAGGAGTTGTTTGAGCCCTGATGTGCCTACTCACTCATGCTTGTTTGTCATGCCTGCTATTGCTTAGAGTTGTGTCAGGTCTGATTCATCGGGAATGAATCGGAGGTGTGTGAACATGTCCTACTGTTGAGAGCTAAGTGTGTGAACACGATTTGGTAAAGGTAGCGGTGAGAGGCCATGTAGGAGTACATGGTGGGTTGTCTCATTGCAGCCGCCCTCGTGAACTGAGTTCGTGTTTGTGATCCATGAACAACTAGTACCACACATTGGGTTCCGTAACTCGCCCCTCTCGGCTTCTTAATCACCCTTGTTCTCTGGCCCAGAGTTGCAACTAGTTTCGGTGTTTGTAGGTAGTGTTAGTAGTCTACCAAGTGGCACCCTGCATGTGGGCTTGGGACAGACTAGGCACCATGGCACGGTGTACCAAGCGTAGATCCACCCGTCGAGGTGGGCTTGGGAACCCTGCTCACATCGTTTGGGGCCGTGAGCGACACCCCGGCCAGATCTCCTTGCGGATGGAACCCGAATAGGCGATAAACCTGGACGAGAGACTTGAGTGATTAGGTAGGTCGTGGCCGACTCCCTCGCCCCCCCACCCTCTTCTCCGTCTCGTTTGCATGCCGTAGCACCATCCCCCACCGTCACCGAAGCTCGCCGCCGCCACGGCCGACGAGCTCCATGCTCCTGAGCTCGTCCGCTCGCCCGAGCATCACCATCGTGCTCGCCGCGCTCCTGTGAACCTGCAGCACCCACTGGTTCGCCCTGCCGTGCCTCAGAGCGCCAACCAAGACGCCATCCAACTCCGCCGCCGCGAGCTCGCTTCCGACGAGCTCGGTCCACCCCAGCTCCTCCCGCTTGCCCTGTTAGACGCGCCTCGTCGCGCTGCACCCGTAGAGCCTCTCCGCCACCCATTTGGACAACCGTGGGCGAATTCCGAGCCGCGCCGCCGTCTCGGGCCTCGCCGGCGTCAAGCCGCCGGTGGGTTTGACCCCGCTGACCCGGGGTTGACCTTGTTTGACCCCCCAGGGTCACTGACGCGTGGGCCAGACCCCTGTTTAGTTTAAGTGTGAGTTTAATTAGCCCTAATTGACTTAGTTAAATAGTTGACTCACTGACAAGTGGGCCCAGGCTCTAATTAACCTCGGTTAGTGCTAACCTAATGCTAACTAACTCTGTAGTTAAAAATTCATATAAATTCAACCGTAGCTCAGATTGAAAAGATATATGAAAAATGATCAGAAAAATACAATCTATCCATATGCACTGGTTTCATGCATGTTTAAGCAACTTAACCTTGCTGTTCATATCAAAACATGATAATGCACTTTATGAATTCATAGTTTGAGTTTGAATTTGAATCTTTGGTTCAAATAAGCTCAAACCCTTTCGTTTTAGCTGCATTAGCCCAAATCACAAGATATTGCCATGTCATGATCATGCATCATATTGTGCATTGCATTGATTGTGTTTCTTCTTTGTTTGTCGGTGGTTGTTCCCTCTCGATAGACGTGTTCCGACGATGAGTTCGATGACACCGATGAAGAAACTATATTATCTTCAGAAGTGCCAGGCAAGCAAAACCCCCTTGTTCATTCCGATACAATCCTACTCTCTCGCTCCTACTCTATTTTACTGCATTAGGACAACAACGATTCATCTGTTACTTGCTGCGGTAGTTGAACCCCTTTATCCTCTGCATGACCTGTCATTCCACAGTAAATAGATGAAACCCACTAGCATGAGTAGGAGTTGTTTGAGCCCTGATGTGCCTACTCATTCATGCTTGTTTGTCATGCCTGCTATTGCTTAGAGTTGTGTCAGATCTGATTCATCGGGAATGAATCGGAGGTGTGTAAACATGTCCTACTGTTGAGAGCTAAGTGTGTGAACACGATTTGGTAAAGATAGCGGTGAGACGCCATGTAGGAGTACATGGTGGGTTGTCTCATTGCAGCCGTCCTCAGGAACTGAGTTCTGTGTTTGTGATCCATGAACAGTTACTACCACACATTGGGCTCCGGGCGCTCCAAGCCCTCTCGGCTTCTTAATCACCCTTGTTCTCTGTCTAGGAGTTGCAACTAGTTTCTGGTGTTTGTAGGTTGTGTTAGTAGTCTACCAAGTGGCACCCGGTATAGGTGGGCTTGGGACAGACTAGGCACAGTGGCACGGTGTACCAAGTGGCACCCGGATGGTGACCCCGACTCAATGCCACATCGATCTAGCATGTAACACTTCATATCACTTTGCGGCCTCACACACGGTATCCCCATGGGTGTCGCCTTACCTTTGCCCGGGACCGTTTGCGCCTTTTGGCACACGTATATGATAGTGTCGCTAGCATCCATATGATAAGGAGCCCGGGCTGACATGGCTAGTCGTAAACCCAAAGTGGCACAAACTTACAGGACAGCATCCATGACCCAAAGATCGAACGTGTTTCGGTCATCACGAGTGAATCAGTGCTGTAGCACTGGGCTAACAGACTCGGTGAACCGGGCTGAAGGGCTAACAGACTCCTAGTATTCATCGCGTGATATTTCCCAAGGGATGTATACAGAACGAAGAAGGACACATGCCGCCAGCCTAAGTGTTAGGAGCAAGAGCAAGCTACCAGGCTCAAAGGAAGCACTAGGAGACATTTCCGTAAGAGAGGCTACTAAGAATAAACAACTAGATAGTCGATCCCACACAAAGCAATACACAAGACACGACGCATAACATGCAAGTATGTGCTGTACAACATGGCATCACAAAGATAACTCAACAACTCATATAGATAAAGGCTCAAGAGGCATCATAGCATTTATTACAAACAGGGTCTCATGACCCAACATTGAGAGCACACAAGCAACAAGCGGAAGCATTACATGTCCGAGTACGACATCTACAAATGAAAAAAGTCAAGAGCCCGACTATCTACAACATCCGATCAAGATCGAGCTGAGGTATAAGCTACCCGTCAAGTCCACGATAACACTAGTAAGACCAAGTCTCCGCTGCAAAAACATAAATAAAGCACCATGAGTACAAAGGTACTCAAAGAAGACTTACATCAGATCCTATCATACATGCATTTGTATCAAGAGGGTATTGTGGGGTTTAGTTGCAACAAGCCAGCTTTGACTCGTGGCTATCCTATTCTACGACTACTGAACTTCTTTGAGGTGATATGGTGCACACGAGTCCACTAATCACCACACAATACACTACTATGGATTCATCCCGCCTCCCTACAAGAAGGCCATCCATAGTACTCACACTTGTCTTGAGCATTTTATAGTATCCACTTCAAGTTGTCTATGTACCATGTAAGCATCCAAGAAGTCCATATCCATGACCCGCTATTCAATAGATCATGTTAACCCCGTAGGGGTGTACTTCTTCACACACGCCTCGCCACTTACCGCCATGTACACGCTATGTATCTCGCAACCTTCAAGCGGAAGCTTTGGCGAGGGTGTCGGCCACGACCGACTAACCACACAAGACTCTAGCCTGTGTTTATCGCCTATTCGGGTTCCATCCGCAAGGAGATCCGCCGGGTGTTGCTCACGGCCCCAAACGATGTGTGCGGGGTTCCCGAGCCCACCATCCGGTGCCACTCGGCACACCAGGCCACGTGTGCCTAGTCTGTTCTAATCCCACCACTGTCGGGTGCCACTTGGTAGAAAAATAGCACTACCTACAAACACCGTAAACTAGTTGCGACTCTCGGACAGAGACCAAGTTGGTTAATAAGTCGAGAGGGTCGAGTTACCGAACCCAATGTGTGGTAGTATCGAGTCATTGGACAACATACATAGAACTCGGTGCTTAAGGATGGTTCGGTGAGACAACCCACCATGTACTCCTACATGGCCTCTCACCGCTACCTTTACCAAATCGTGTTCACACGCTCACTCTCAAAGATCGTAACATATCGTAACACTCCAATTCATTCTCAATGAATCGACCGACACAACTCTAAGCAATAGCAGGCATAGCATGGTAGGAACAAAACATGGGCTCAATCAACTCCTACACATGCTAGTGGGTTTTAACTATTTATCGTGGCAATGACAGTCATGCAGAGGAATGGGTTCAACTACCGCAGCACAAAGTAGCAGATGAATCGTTGTTGTCCTAATGCAATAACTGAGAGCAGGAGCGAGAGAGTAGGGTTATATCGGAATGAACAAGGGGGTTTGCTTGCCTGGTAGATCAACAAGGGAGGCACTGCTTCATAGACAGGTACTCAGGAACGGTCTCTGGAGCAAGACCTATCGAGAAGGAACGGTGCCAACAATCAATACACAAGCATATGCAACAATATGATGCATGAACATGGCATGAAGATGTGATGCTGTTTGAGCTAATGCAACTAGTATTCATTTGGTTTGAAGTCCATTTGAACCCTAAGCTCAAATGCAATTCTAATTTAAGTCTCTTAATATGCCATAATGAGTTTCCTCATATTCAGCATGTATAAGTTGGTTTGTCATGCATGAAACTAGTACAGATGGAAAGATTGCATTTTTCTGATAATTTTTCATATATAAATTATTTCAATCTGAGCTACGTTGAATTTCTATGAATTTTTGAAGTTTAAATCATTTTACGAATTTCCGATTTATTTTAATTCCGTAAAATAGTTAATTGCGCCAAGACGACATCAACATCAAGGCCAAGAGTCAACTGGGCAAACCTCGACGTGTGGGGCCACACTTGATGACAGCTTAGTTAATAGAGTTAATTAGTTGCTAAACTAATCCTAAACTAAAATTAGCAGGCCGGGCCCCACATGTCGCTGTCGGGGCTAGTTAACGGTGATTAGCCTTAAGCTAATCACCGTCCCACGGAGCCCACCGGCGCCTCCTCGCCGCCTTCGTCCTCGACAGGAGATGGGCGCGTGCGACGCTGCAGCGCGCTCGCGCCGCCACGCCACCTCCCTCTCTCGCCGCCGCCTCTCCTCCTCGCTCGATGCGCGCGAGCCCGAAGCCACAGAGGTGCTCTCCGCCGCGCGATTGGTCGCCGGAGCGACGATCCGCAGCCTCCGCCGCGTTCAGCCTCGCCCGGCTTAACGCCGTGGGGTTGACTGCTTGACTTCGCCGGCCGACAGAGTTCGGCGGCTCGCGGCGCTGGCGTTGCGGTGCACGGCAGTGGACGCGGAGGGCTCCTACGGCCTCCTGGCGTCACCAGGAGCACGGTGACGCGCTTGGTTGCGGTCTGCGGTGGCCAGGGCGATGGCGGTGACATGAACGGCGGCGGGAAGCTTCGGCCGCGGTGTGGGAAAAGGCTACGGCGTGCGGGCGACTAAGCGGAGAGGGGAAAACGGTGGCGGAGCACACCGCGGACTCGATGGGCTTGACGGCGAGCTCGGGGACGCACTGGAGACAGCGGGGCGACGATGGGGATCCATGGCGGTCGGAGGCGAAGATGGCGTCGGCGACGGCTCCACGGGGCGCTCCGGCTTGTGTGGCTCGGCGGAGAGCTTCAGGGCGAGGGGGCGGAGCTCCTGCGCGTGTCGGAGAGGCGAGGGGGAGGCGGTGGCTACGGCTACGGCGAACGGCGGCGACCGGCGCGTTCGGACACGAGAGAGAGAGGGTGACAGAGGAGAGGACGAGGGCGAGGGAGAGTGCGAGAGAGGTCGGGGTGGCTGCGTGGCGTCTCCGGGGCAACCAGACGAGGAGGGGAGAGGGCAGGCAGGCAGAGAGGGAGGTGGCGTGGCGCGGCGGAGCGCACGCGCGTCGGGCACGCGCCCATCTCCCTGTCGAGGACGAAGATGACAGAGGAGGGCGCCAGGTGGGCTGGGCCGGGCTGGCCGCTGCTCGGCTGCACAGGGAGGAGGCCCAGGTAAGTCTCCCTTTTTATTTCTGTTTTCTTTTTTTCTGACATTTGTTTGGTTTAAATAAAATACTAAACCATTTTATTTTCTTATGCCCATTTTTGCAGGAGCTAACTATATTATTCCAGAGCTCCTCAGCAAGTGGCATAATTTTTGGACAACATTATATATATATAATAATATATATCCAAAGCAAATGACTATTGCATTAATTCCAAATGCCCAAAATAAATATTTATGAGCTCCTAAAAATATTGGTTGATTTTATCTCTCGCCCAATATTTTCAGAGAGAGACATGAACATTTTCTTGGACCTTTTGGAGCAATTTTTATCCGGTCATTTCGAAATGATTTCGAGGGTTTTACAAATCCCATTTCACATTTAAATGAAATTTAAACATGATGCACAAATGACTAGCTAGTCTAGGTCATACCGTAACTAGGACGTGACAACTCGCCCCACTTGAAAGAATCTCGTCCCCAAATTCGGGGTCGACGGAAAGAAGGTGGGGTACTCAATGAAGATGATCTTCTCGCTCCCAAGTAGCTTCTCTCTCGGAATGATGAGACCATCGAACCTTGAGAAACTTGATGTTATGACGCCGAGTGACACGCTCGCTTGATCGAGAATGCGAACCGGTACTCTCGGTATGTGAGGTTATCTTGGAGATCAAGCGCTTCGTGGTCCACTCCGCGGATAGGATCTGATAAGCAACGCGTGAGTTGAGAGACGTGGAAGACATCATGCACTCTGGAAAGATGTGGGGGTAGGTCCAACTGGTAGGCAACCTCTCCTCGTTTAGCGAGAATGCGAAAAGGACCAATGTAACGAGGAGCCAACTTGCCCTTGATACCGAAACGATGGGTACCCTTCAAAGGAGTAACCCGAAGGTAAGCTTTGTCGCCAACTTCATAAGTCATATCCTTATGATGACGATCATACTGACTCTTTTGACGAGACTGGGCTGTTTTCAAATTCTCACGAATGATGCGAACTTGCTCTTCTGCCTCCTGGATAATGTCCGGTCCAAAGAATTGTCTTTCACCGGTTTCTGACCAGTTCAAAGGTGTTCGACATCTTCGTCCATAGAGAATCTCAAAAGGAGCTTTCTTGAGACTGGATTGATAGCTATTGTTATAAGCAAACTCGGCAAAAGGAAGACATTTCTCCCAATCCATACCGAATGAGATAACGCAAGCTCTAAGCATGTCTTCGAGAATTTGGTTGACCCTTTCCACCGACCACCGACCGAGGGTGGAAAGCGGCATCAAGAAAGATGGGTTCCCATGGCAGATTGGAAACTCTCCCGTATGAGAAGTGAAAAGACCGCCACGGTCTGAATTAATCTCTAGTGGAACACCATGAAGTGATACTATTCAAGAAATATATAAGTCACGAGCTGACCAGCGGTGATGCTCTCTCTAACAGAAGGAAGTGAGCCACTTTGAGAGACGATCAATGACTACGAAGATAGCATTATTCCTCTCTTGGTCCCGGAAAGCCGGTGATGAAGTCCATACCAACTTTATCCCATTTCCATTCAGGAATAGCTAAAAGGTGAAGGGTGCCAAGAGGTCTTTGATGCTCGCCTTAACGCGACGACAAACGCCACATTTAGCAATAAACTCAGCGATTTCTCTCTTCATCCTAGTCCACCGTAACCTCTGGCGAGGTCCCGATACATCTTAGTACTACCGGATGAATCGTGAGAGGAGATTCATGCGCCTCCTTAAGAATCAATTGTCACAGATGTTGATTCTTGGGAACCACCAAGCGATTCTCAAAGAAAACAACACCTCGATCATCCATAGAGAAACATCCACCAACTTCCTTCTTAATGTTTCTCTTGATCCGGGAAATACCCGTGTCCTGCTTTTGAACAGCGATAATCCGATCCTCAAGGTCAGGTTTCGCCACCAAGGTAGAAAGGAATCCGTGAGGAGCAATGTGAAGGTTAAGCTTACAGAATTCCTCATGGAGAAGTGGTTGGCCCTGTTGCAACATGAGATTGTTGAAATAGGATTTACGGCTTAGAGCATCGGCCATGACATTAGCTTTGCCTGGAGTGTAGGTAATCCCTAGATCATAATCTGTGATTAACTCCAGCCAACGTCTTTGCCTAAGGTTCAAATCTGGTTGGGTGAAGATATACTTGAGACTCTGGTGATCGGTGTAGATCTCGCAACGTTTACTAAGGAGGTAATGTCGCCAGTCTTGAGTGCATAGACTACGGCCGCAAGCTCTAGATCATGTGTAGGATAATTATCCTCATGTGGATGCAACGCCGAGATGCATAGGCAATCACATGACGATCCTCGCATAAGAATGCAACCTAGTCCTGTCGTGAGGCGCCGCAGAGATAACAAAGTCTTCAAGTGAAACCGTGGCACAAGTATGGGAGCGAAGTCAGCGCCTTTTCGCCTCGAAATCTGACTCACATGTGGGGACCACTCGAACTTCTTATCTTTCTTGAGAAGTTCCGTGAGGGGTTTAGCTACTTTGGAGAAGTTTTCAACAAAGCGGCAACAATAGCTGGCTAGTCCAAGGAAACTCCTAACTTGTTTAACGGTTTCAGGTGGAGTCCAATCAAGAACGGCCTTGACTCTCTCAGGATTGACGGCAATGCCCTTACCAGAGATTACGTGGCCTAGGTAGGTCACTTCTGGCAACCAAAATTCGCACTTGGAGAACTTGGCATAAAGGCGGTGCTCTCTGAGTTTTTCTAACACAAGTCTAAGATGTTCGGCATGCTCTTCCTCGTTCTTCGAGTAAATAAGAATATCATCGAGGTAAACCACTTATTTAATTTATCTAAGTACTCCATGAAGATCGAGTTCATCAAGCGGAGAATGTGGTGGAGCATTGGTTAGACCGAAGGACATGACGGTGTACTCAGATCGCCATAACGAGTGACAAAGGCCGCTTTTAGGAATGTCCCTGCTTCGATCTTGATTTGGTGGTAACCTAACCTCATATCCATCTTGAGAAGATCGAGGATCCAATGAGCTGATCATACGTGTCGTTGATCCCGGGAGCGGATATTTGTTCTTTATAGTGACCAAATTAACGGACGATAATCTACAACCATCCGTCCGCACCATCCTTCTTCTTGACGAAGAGGACGGGCAAGCCCAAGGAGAAGAACTAGGACGGATGAAACCCTTTGCAAGGACTCATCAAGTTGTTTCTTAAGCTCGCTAGTTCTAAGGGTGCCATCTTGTAAGGTCTCCTAGAAATTGGAGCGTTCCTAGGATAAGATCTATGACGAACTCTACATCTCCGCTGTGGAACACCGGCAGTTCCTCCGAAAGACATCCGGAAAGTCACGAACTATCGGGATATCTTCAAGGTCCGGAAGAGGGTGGCATTAAGAGAATAGAGTTGGCGCTTTGCAACTCGTGGAGATAAAGGACTATCTTGCCGATGGGTGTGTAAGCTGAACGGACTGGTGTAACAATCAATCTTGGCATAATGAGCTGTCATCCACCCATACCCAAGATGATGTTAATATCTCAGAGACTTGAGGGCTATAAGTGATGCAAGGAATACAAGTCTGTCAACAAGGATTTCGTTACCATGGCTTACACTAGAAGTTTGCCATTTGGATCCGTGGAGTTTGAATGACTAGTGGAGAGGGCATATCACAAAATGACATGTTGTGCAAGTTAGCATAGCTTTTTAAATGAAGGATCGAGACGCCCAAGATCAAATGTAACCGATCTTTGGGTGACAATTGACAAGGAGTGTACCAAGAACGACATCCGGGTCATCATGAGTGTCTTTAGCTGAGACGTGATGCACACGTCCACGTTCAGTGGGAGTTGACTTGACATTGATCATCTTGCGTGATGGCTTAACACAGCCAACACTCTTCTCGGGCTGGGGTGGAGCATAACTAGTCCGAGAGCAACACGCAGCATAGTGTCCTGGCTTCCCGCATGTGAAGCAAGTCCCTGAGGTTGGACGTGGACCCGCATTAACAAGCGGTCTACCAGTAGGCCTGGGTGGAGCATACGACTGAGCTGGGGGAGGCACCACATAGGATGGCCTCGGTGTATATCCAGAAGGAAGAGCAGAGTTCGGAACCCAAATCCGCGCTTCGAGAACTCGGAGCCAAGAAGATCCCAAATCACGGTGTGCTTACGAGACTCCTCGTAGGTGAGCCGAGCTGTCTCTGCATTGATGGCCTTGTTCACAAGAGCCTGGAATGTATCACAATGATGCAAGTGGAGATCACGACGCAACATGGGGTTGAGACCCTTCCGGAACCTAGCTTGCTTCTTGGCGTCCGTGGACACCTCTTCTGTGGCATAACGGGCAAGGTTTTCAAACTCTCTGCTATAAGCATCAACAGCCATCTTATTCTGGGTGAAACTAAGAAGTTGTGTCTACCTACAAAGCCAAACTGGTCAAGTTTGATCATCCAGATTTTGATTCCTACGAGAAAATGAAATCATATATTTCTGAGGCACACATAATATAGATTTATTTCAGAGGTTTTCTATATTTGCCTGAGGTTTGTGTCTGGTTGGTTCTGGGCACAAAGCTTTATTATAGCTCACTGATTTAATTCAGTGACCTTATCTTCATTCCATATGAATTCCGTAGCACACCAAGCCACTGACTGATTTGTTCAAGGAAAAGGAGTTGCCGTGCAAATACTAGTTCATGCACAAGATTTCGATACCCTTTTGATGGTTCCCCATCCGAACTTGGTAGTGTTTTATTATAAGATCGCCACGTGGTCATGCTTGTCTTGGACAACGGTTCATAGGTTTGTAGCAGAACCAGCTCATGTTTTGGAGCTTGCTATCGCAGTTCATCTCCCGAGAATCCTGCAACGCCATCTCGCCGATTTATGTTGCAAACTTTCATTTTTCTTCCTAGACTCGATGAGTCCGAATATTCGACACCAACCAGATCCAACCTCGGCAGATATGATGGTTGGAACATCTCCCAAGAACTATTATCTGGTCTCTCAGAATCTGCAAAGTGGATGCCGTGTACAACACACCTAGCGGAAGGCCTATTATTGTAGTATCTTGATTGAGGAAGTTGGCCACCTCCCCATAAGGACTTCAGAGGATTACCCCTAGTTGTGCCTTATGATTTTGGTATTTCAAGTCCGACCTTTTACTTGATGTTCTAGATATCAAACCATATCTATGAATGGGTTACACCAAAGACATCGTGGAGAACATTAGAAGCGGAGTGCTAAATGTTTCTACGATCATCCAGATTTTTGTTTCCTTGGCCTCGCTAAGGTGAAATCGAGAAGGTGTTATCTTCCTTTGCATCCGTGCATCATCCATCACTATTCATCATGGTAGTGTGTTGTGTTGCCGTGATCCTTGACACGGATGTGGTAAAACCTTGAGGAATATGGAAATGCTCAAGCTCTTGAGAGCACACTCACCACTAGGTTACATCCTCGGTATCAATTGGATTGTGCCTTCCATTTGCCGAATTGCCCCATAACCGTAGTTTCCTTTCCAAACTGGTATGCCATTTCTTTGAATTCCTTCAAACGATCGCTTGTGAATTGCCATTAGCCTGGTAAGAAGAGCTTCAATAATTTTTTTCGATAGATTTTCTTTCTGTCGTCATCGTGTTAGATGAAGATCTCAAAGCAAAGATGTCAAGATCAATTTGGAGCAATGAATCAATATCAACGATGAGGGCGTTGGATCATGAAGATCATGTTAGCTTGTGTTCCTCTGCCTTCTTACTCACGCCTTGAATCTCGGGCGAGATTCTTGTTTAGTGGGGTGAGTTGTCACATCCCTAGTTCGGCCCGACCTATGCTAGCTAGTCATGTGTTGCATCATGTTTATTTCCTCTTAAACTTGAAATGAGGAAAGTGAATGCCTCGTAAATCAATTTAAAAGAAGGGCAAGAACCCTTAAAATTGCATTCATTGTTTCCAATATGCCTTCATAAATGTTTGATAATTTTGGCAAGGCTTTGAAGAGCAAACCAAAAATAGTGAACATTTATGTGGAATATTTTGGGCAATGAATTTAAATCATTATTGTATTTGAATCGAATTATATTCATAATATATGGGATATATTTTCAGATAACTTTGAAATGTTTTATGTGCTGTTGGAAAAGTCCTTCTAGCAACATAAATTAGTCGAGGATATTTGGCACTGCTTTTGAATTTGTTTAAATTTGAAAACAGTGGCAAAGTAAAAAAAAAGAAAACAAAACAAGAGATATAAAACAGAGATAGAAACTTACCTAACCTCACTGCGGCCCAGCTTCTGTGTAGCCCAACCAGCCCAACACTATTGGTCCAGCCCACCTTCTCCCCTTGTCTTCTTCATTTCAAGGCCGGAAGGATTAGGCGCGTTGTCGCCGCGCGCCCGGCCACCTCCTCCCTCCCTGCCTGGCTGGCTACTCCTTGACGCGCCCGGACGACGCCACACACCCCCTGCACCGCTTCCCTCTCCCCATGCCCTCTCCCCTCTCTCCCCGAACGCTCTCCCCCTCTCGTTTCCTCACCGAACGCCGCCGCCGCCGACGAGAACCACCGTGGCCACCGCCACCCCGCCTGCCGATAAGCCCGGAAGAACCGCCATCGCTCTCCTGCATCGCTCACGCCAACCCGCTCGATCAAGGGAGTTCTCGCAACGCCGGCCTCGACCTCATCTTCTTCCTCGCCACAGGAGATCGCCGCCAGATTCCGACGCCGCCAAGTCTTCCCGAGCCCACTTCGACGACCACCGCAACCACCATGAGCTTCTGCGTCAGAACCCCTCTCCCCGAGATCATTTACGCCAGAGCCATCACCCCTTGCCGACCGAATCGCGCCGCCGCCGCCTCGTCGCTGGCGAGCTCCGGTGACCATTTGGTCACCTGGCGTGCGTTTAACTTGCTCGCCAGATCGCGTAGTGCCTCGCTAGCGCCTCGGCTTCTGCGTTTGCACGCCGCAGCCCCAACCCGACATGGCCGAGCTCGGCCGCCGCCGCGCCAGCCGTGGTTGCCATCGCCACCCCAGCCATGCCATTACCATCACTGGACGCCTTGGCCGTGTCGCGGACGCTCCAACGAGCCCAACCTCACGCGGACGGGCACCACAGCCCATTTCCGAGTGCCCCGGCGTCTGCTGCTGGCCGGGCGGCTAAACGCCGTGGGTTTGACCCACTTTGACCACGCGGGACCTTCGTGTCCATGACATGTGGGGCGGCCTTTGACTCAATTAGTGTAGGATTTTAATTAGTGCTAATTGCCTGTTAGTTTAGGTGTTAGATTAGTTAACACTAATTAATTTAGTTAATTAATTAAGCCATCGACATGTGGGCCCACCCTCACGACATTTTCGTTAGTATTAGTTTAACCCTAATCAACCCAGCTAACCAAATGAGTCATCGACAGTGGCCCCGCTGGTCGTTTGACTGAACCGACCTGGTTGACCTGCCGACATCGTGGTGATGTCATGTCGATGCAATAAGCTATTTTCTCGGATTTAAAATAATTCAGAAATTCCGTAAAATGTTCAAAACTTCTAAAATCATATAAATTTAACCGTAACTCCAAATGAAATAAATTATATATGAAAATGATCAGAAAAATCCAATCTATCCATCTGTACCATTTTCATGCATGTTAGAACAACTTTTGTTCACTGTTTAGGTCAAATCAATTAAATGGCATTTGAATAATCACATATGGAGTTTGAATTTGAATCTTGTATTCAAACCAATTTCATTTAATCTGTTGCTAGTTATATTAGCTCAAATCACAGCATATTGCCATGTCATGATCATGCATCATATTGTGCATTGCATTGATTGTGTTCTTCCTTGTTTGCCGTGTTTGTCCCTCTCAAGAGACGGTACCGACGATGTGATCGATGACACCAATGAAGAACTATACTATCTTCGAAGTGCTGTGCAAGCAAAACCCCTTGTTCATTCCGACATAATCCTACTCTCTCGCTCCTGCTCTATTTTACTGCATTAGGACAACAACGATACAATCTGTTATTTGCTGCGGTAGTTGAACCCCTTTATCCTCTGCATGACTGTCATTGCCACAAGAATAGATGAAACCCACTAGCATGAGTAGGAGTTGTTTGAGCCCGATGTGCCTACTCATTCATGCTTGTTGTCATGCCTGCTATTGCTTAGAGTTGTGTCAGTCCGATTCATCGGGATGAATCGGAGGTGTGTGAACATGTCCCTTGTGTGTGAGCTAAGTGTGTGAACACGATTTGGTAAAGGTAGCGGTGAGAGGCCATGTAGGAGTACATGGTGGGTTGTCTCATTGCAGCCGCCCTCGTGAACTGAAGTTCTGTGTTTGTGATCCATGAACAGCTACTACCACACATTGGGTTCCGTAACTCGCCCTCTCGCTTATTAATCAACTTGATCTCTGCCCAGAGTTGCAACTAGTTTCGTGTTTGTAGGTAGTGTTAGTAGTCTACCTGTGGCACCCTGCATGTGGGCTTGGGATGACTAGGCACCGTGGCACGGTGTACCAAGCGAGATCTACCCGCCGAGGTGGGCTTGGGAACCCTGCTCACATCGCTTGGGGCCGTGAGCGACACCCCGCCGGATCTCCTTGCAGATGGAACCCGAATAGGCGATAAACCTCGACGAGAGACTTGCGTGGTTAGTCGGTCGTGGCCGACTCCCTCGCCCGGCTTCCGCTTGAAGGTTGCCGAGATACATGACGTATGTCTGGCGATAAGTGGCGAGAGCGTGTGAAGAAGTACACCCCGCAGGTTATCATTATCTATTCAATAGCCGGATTCCTCGGATATGGAAACTTGGACCCTTGTACAGTTCATAGACAAGTGAAAGTGGATACTCTAAAATACGCAAGATAAGTGTGAGTGCTATGGATGGCATTCTCGTAGGGAGACGGAGCGGATCCATAGTGGTGTATTGATATGGTGAATATGTGGACTCGTAGCGCCACCTCAAAAGAGTTACTTGCAATGTAGTTCAGATAGCCACAGAGTCAAAGCTGGCTTGTCTGCGTCAAACCCCACCATCCCTTTGTTGATAATGATGCATATGTAGTTAGTTTCGATGTAAGTCTTGCTGGGTACATTTGTACTCACGCTTGCCTATTTTATGTTTTTGCAGAGAGACTTCAGCCTCACTAGTAGTTCCGCATGGACTTCGACGTTTAGCTTGTTACCTCAGCCACGATCTTGTGCCCTCGGCAGATCTAGTAGATAGTCGCTTCTAAGCCTTTTTCATTTGTAGATGTCTCGTACTCGACATGTTAAGCTTCCGCTTGTGCTTTGATTTGTATGCTCAATGTTGGGTCATGAGACCCCTGCTTGTAATATCTCCTCCCTGAGCCTAATGAATAAATACTTGAGTTGTAGAGTCATGTTGTGATGCCATGTTGTATTTGCACATATCGAGCCTATTGTGTGTATGTTATTGAAATGCTTGGTATGTGTGGGATCCGACTATCTAGTTGTTTATCCTTAGTAGCCTCTCTTACGGAAATGTCTCCTAGTGCTTCCATCGAGCCATGGTAGCTTGCTACCGCTCCGGAACACTTAGGCTGGCCGGCATGTGTCCTTCTTCGCTCTCGTGTCGTCCCTTCGGGAAATGTCACGCGATGAACACCGGAGTCCTGTTAGCCCGCCATACCGGTTCACCGGAGTCTCGCTAGCCCAAAGGCTACAGCCTCGATTCACTCGCCGATGACCGACACGCTCGATCTTCGGGTCATGGATGCTGTCCTCGTAAGTTTGTGCCACTTTGGGTTTAAGACTAGCCATGTCAGCCCGGCTCCTTATCATATGGATGCTAGCGACACTATCATATACGTGTGCCAAAAGGCTAAACAGTCCCTGTGCAAAGGTAAGGCGACACCCGTGGGAATACCGTGCGTGAGGCCGCAAAGTGATATGAGGTGTTACATGCTAGATCGATGTGGCATTGAGTCGGGGTCCTGACAGCTTTGCTATGACGCCACGGTGGCCAGAGCCCGAGCCTGCACCTGCCACCGCGCTCAGCAGCCTCCCAGAAGGCCAACGCCGCCGCCCGCAGCTCCTGCCGTGCCTCGCAAAGACTACAAGACCGACCGAACTCGCCGCCGCTTAAGCCCCGCTCCGCGAAGCTCCGGCGCTTCGCAGCCTCCAACTCGCATCCTCGACGCGACGACGACGGGCTACGCCCGGTGGTCTCCGCGACCAACCGCCGCCAGAAGCGCAAGTCCGCGAAGTCGCCGCCAAGATTGTTGGTCGCCGCCGCCAAAACTCCGGCGGCCGACGTGGTCTCTAGTTAGGCACTAATTACCCCCTAGAGACACCGACAAGTGGGCTCAGCCGCCACTAATCTAAGTTAGATTAGAAATAACCCCCGTTAACTAATCAGGATAATCGACGTGTGGACCCACACGCCAGTTTGACCTCGTCAGCACCTTTGACTCTGCCGACGCAGCATGACGTCATGTCGACGCAATTATTTATTTTCGGAATTATTTTAAACAGGAAATTCGAGAAAATGTTCAAAACTTCAAAATTCATAGAAATTCAACCGTAGGTCGATTGAAATAATTTATATATGAAAAATTATCAGAAAAATGCAATCTTTCCATCTGTACTAGTTTCATGCATGAAAAACCAACTTATACATACTGTATAGGTGAAAACACATAAATGGCATTTATAAGAGTTTAATTTGGAGTTGCATTTGAACCCTTGGTCCAAATGGACTTCACTCAAGATGAATACTAGTTGCATTAGCTCAAACAACATCACATCTTCATGCCATGTTCATGCATCATATTGTTGCATATGCTTGTGTTTTGATTGTTGGCACTGCTCCTTCTCGATAGGTCCCGCTCCAAAGAGTGCTCGAGAGTACTGTCCGTGAAGCAAGGCCCCCTGCTGATCTACCGTGCAAGCAAACCCCTTGTTCATTCCAATACAATCCTACTCTCTCGCTCCTGCTCTCGGCTAATGCATTAGGACAACAACGATTCATCTGCTACTTTGTGTCATGCGGTAGTTGAACCCATTCCTCTGCATGACCTGTCATTGCCACAAGAATAGTTGAAACCCACTAGCATGTGTAGGAGTTGATTGAGCCCATGTTGTGTTCCTACCATGCTATGCCTGCTATTGCTTAGAGTTGTGTCAGGTCTGATTCATTGGGAATGAATTGGAGTGTTACGATATGTTACGATGTCGAGAGTGAAGTGTGTGAACACGATTTGGTAAAGGTAGCGGTGAGAGGCCATGTAGGAGTACATGGTGGGTTGTCTCACCGAACCATCCTTAAGCATCGAAGTTCTATGTATGTTGTCCAATGACTTGATACTACCACACATTGGTTCGTAACTCGAACCCTCTCGACTTATTAACCAACTTGATCTCTCGCCCAGAGTCGCAACTAGTTTCTCGTGTTTGTAGGTAGTGTTAGTAGTCTACCAAGTGGCACCCGCCAGTGGGCTTGGGATGATTAGGCACAAGTGGCACGGTGTACCAAGCGAGATCCATCCGGCGAGGTGGGCTTGGGAACCCTGTTCACATCGTTTGGGGTCAGGAGCGACACCCGCCGGATCTCCTTGCGGATGGAACCCGAATAGGCGATAAACCTGGGCTAGAGTCTTGTGTGGTTAGTCGGTCGTGGCCGACACCTCGCCAAAGCTTCCGCTTGAAGGTTGCCGAGATACATGACGGTACATGGCGGTAAGTGGCGAGAGCGTGGGAAGAAGTACACCTCGCAGGTTAACATGATCTATTCAATAGCCGGGTCCATGGATATGGACTTCTTGGATGCTTACATGGTACATAGATAACTTAAAGTGGATACTATAAAATGCTCAAGACAAGTGTGAGTGCTATGGATGGCCTTTCGTAGGGAGATGGGGATGAATCCATAGTAGTGTATTGAGTGGTGATTAGTGGACTGCAGCGCCTATA
Source organism: Aegilops speltoides (assembly GCA_021437245.1). Taxonomy (NCBI): domain Eukaryota; kingdom Viridiplantae; phylum Streptophyta; class Magnoliopsida; order Poales; family Poaceae; genus Aegilops; species Aegilops speltoides. The sequence continues at coordinate 100,911 of JAHHZJ010002160.1, forward strand.
TCACCTCAAAGAAGTTCTCGTAGTCGAGAACAGGATAGCCACAGAGTCAAAGCTGGCTTGTCGCAACTAAACCCCACATTACCCTCTTGATACAAATGCATGTATGATAGGATCCGATGTAAGTCTTGCTGAGTACCTTTGTACTCATGTTTCTCTATTTATGTTTTTGCAAATGAGACTTCGGTCTTACTAGTGTTCTCGTGGACTTTGACAAGTAGCTTGTACCTCAGCTACGATCTTGATCGGATGTTGTAGATAGTCGCTCTTCAGCCTTT
>JAHHZJ010002161.1:0-66744 GCA_021437245.1 Aegilops speltoides
ATCCGTGTATGACAAGGAATTGTATGCTTTAGTGCGTGTGCTACATGTTTGGGAACATTATCTTAGACCTCATGAGTTTCTCATCCATACCGATCATGAAACGCTTAAGTACTTGAAAGGTCAAACTAAATTGAACAAGCGTCATGCCAAATGGAGTGAATTTATTGAATCTTTTCCATATGTGATAAAGTACATTAAGGGCAAGGAAAATGTAGTTGCCGATGCACTTTCACGCATATGCACGCTTGTCACCCAACTTGAGTTGAATGTTATTGGTTTTGAGCACATCAAAGATTTGTATGCTAGTGATCCATCTTTTGCACCTCATTATGCTAACTGTTTGACGCATACATCTTGGGAACAATATTACCTCAAGGATGGTTATCTTATGAGAGCTAACAAACTATGCTTACCCGAGTCTTCTCTTCGTTTGCTCCTTTTGCAAGAGGCTCATGGCGGTGGACTCATGGGACAGTTTGGACGCGACAAGACATTCGCCACGCTCTCCAAGAACTACTTTTGGCCAAAGATGTTTCGAGACGTCTCACGCTTCACCACAAGATGCTCAACATGCTGCAAAGCTAAGTCAAAAGCTCAATCTCATGGTCTTTACATGCCTCTCCCTATTCCTTATCAACCTTGGGAAGACATTAGCATGGACTTTTGTACTTGGTTTGCCTAGAACTCAAAATGGAAAGGATTCCGTATTTGTTGTTGTGGACAGATTTTCTAAAATGGCACATTTCATTCCTTGCAACAAGGTAGACGATGCTTCACATATTGCAAATCTTTTTTGTAGGGAAATCTTGCGCCTACATGTAGTACCGAAGTCAATCGTCTCCAACCGCGATGTCAAATTCTTGAGTTAATTTTGGAAGACTCTTTGCGCCAAGCTCGGAATCAAGCTCTTGTTCTCATCCGCATACCATCCTCAAACTGACGGCCAAACGGAGGTGACGAACCGGACGCTCTCCACTCTACTTCGCGTGTTGATCAAGAAGAACATCAAGGAGTGGGAGGCGTGTCTACCCATCGCCGAGTACGCCTACAACCGCGCAAGACATTCGACGACCGGCAAGTCCCCTTTCGAGGTCGTCTACGGCTTCAACCCATTGTCCCCATTGGACATCCTACCTCTACCTCTACAAGAGCGCACCAACCTTGACGCAAGTGCCCGTGCAAACTACATCAAGAAAATGCATGAAGATACAAGAAACACCATAGAGCGCCAAGTACAATGACTAGCGACCAAGCTCAACATCCACAAGCAACCCATGATCTTCAACATAGGCGATCTTGTGTGGCTACACCTTCGCAAGGAACGTTTCCCCAACGAACGCAAGTCCAAACTACTACCCCGAGCCGACGGACCCTTCAAGGTGTTAGCGCGCTACAACAACAACGCCTACAAGCTCGACCTACCAAGCGACAAGTACAACGTGAGCGACACCTTCAACGTCAAAGACCTCTCACCTTTCCATGGTGATGAAGATCTAGATGTGAGGTCAGATCCTTTCGAAGGGAGGGGATATGATGCGGAGCATCCTTCCATCATCCCCATGGACTCTACATCAACACCTACAACACCACAAGGACCGATGACTCGAGCACGTGCAAGAGCTCCTGAAACCGAGGTGACATCACTCCTCTCACAACTCTCCTTCGATTCACATGAGACATGGTTACTACCTCAAACGGAAACTCTATGCATACTCAGGCACCAAGGAGTCAACCATGAAGAGGCTAGAAAGCGAGGAGAACCGGAAACAGAAGACATACATGAAGACGGAGAGAAGAAAGCAACAAGGACCAGAGAGGCCGGACGATCCGGACGGAGGCCCGGACGATCCGGACAGAGCCTGGATGATCCGGACCCAGGTACGGACGATCCGGCTAAAACGACCGAAGGCAACAGAAGCTCTCCCCCGAAGCCGGACCATCCGGGTCTCGTCCCGGATCATCCGGACCCCGCCCGGACGTCCAGTCCACCAGCCGGACATCCGGCCCTGCACGACCACCAGCCGACCCTCCGGCTCATCCGGGTCCCCGCCCGGATCATCCGGACCGGCCCGGATCATCCGGACCCCCGTCCGGATCATCCGGCCAGCGCCTGTGTGCACGTGTTGGGCTGAGCCCATGTACCCCTTCGCCCCAAACTCTATTTATAGGACCCCCTCTCCTCACTTTGAGACTTAGCATTGGATTAGCTCATATTTGTGTGAGAGCCTTTGCTCATCCACTCGGTTACTTCTCCTCGGAGATCAGGACCTCCGTCTAGGAGAAGATCCCTCAGCGGATTCAAGACCCCTATCTAGGAAGAACATCAAGGCCTCCTCTTGGAGATGAACGGTTCCGTTGTATCCTTAACCAAGTTGACTATGTATCTTGTGGATCTCATGTGTGTATGTTGATCTAGCACTTGTGTGATCGATTCCTTGTTGGTTGAGTGATTCTCTCTCGTTTTCCCCATGTTTCCCCTTGTGCTTCCGCGTGTTCTTCGTGTTTCCTCCGTAGGATCCCCTCCAAACGTGAAACATCAACGAATTAGGGTTCCACCCTACATCACTTTTTGCCTGATTGCCCCAAAATTTCTTGTCCTCTATAGAGGAGATATCGTTTCCACATTTATATTGACCGATGCCAGGAAAACCCTTTTGTTCTTGGCTTTCAAGCGCGTGAGTTGCAGCATGCCATCCGGCGAAAACAAGGAGAATAAGGCATATACCCGCTAGATTTTCTTCAATTTACGGCCAAATGAGATTGCCTGGATCATAGAGCATCTGCAGAAAGGTACGTTTGTCCCTACCAGGAGGGCTAATGTCTATAAGCAACATAATCTCTCGAATTTCCTTCAAAAGGAAGTGCCAATGTGTTCAGAAACTTGTCTGAAAAACAGCGACGAATGATGTTCTTCGACTTTCAGGACCAAAAAGTCCTGCTTAAGGCCGTATTTGAGGGCACTCCGGGCCTCCTGGCGCAAGCGGGGAGTATTTTCTGGATTCGCGCAATCGCCGCGAGCAGTTTGAGTACTTGTGGGTCCGACACGGACTCCGAATGACAAAATTATGACCGTTTTAGTGAACATCTATACATTCTATGGCAGTCCTTGAAAGTACTTCATTTTCTCGTGCGCTTTTTGCCTGATTGCCCAAAAATTTCTTGTCCTCTATAGAGGAGATATCGGTTCCACATATATATTGACCGATGCCAGAATGCCCTTTGTTCTTGGCTCTCACGCAGCGTCGATTATAAACATGCCATCCGTGAAAACAAGGAGAATAAGGCATATAGCCACTGGATTTTCTTCAATTTACGGCCAAATGAGATTGCCGGATCATAGAGCATCTGCAGACAGTACGTTTGTCCCTACCGGGGGCTAATGTCTATAAGAAACACAATCTCTCAATTTCCTTCAAAAGGAAGTGCAAATGGGTTGTAAACTTGTCTAAAAACAAAGAACAAATGATGTTCTTTGACTTTCGGGGCCAAAAGTCCTGCTTAAGGCAGATTTGAGGGCACCGGGCCTCCGCGCAAGCGGGGAGTATTTTCTGGATTCGCGCGATCGTCGCGAGCAGTTTGAGTACTTGTGGGTCCGACACGGACTCCGAATGACAAAATTATGACCGTTCTAGTGAACATCTGTCCATTCTATGGCAGTCCTTGAAAGTACTTCATTTTCTCGTGCGCTTTTTGCCTAATTGCCCCAAAATTTCTTGTCCTCTATAGAGGAGATATCGGTTCCACATATATATTGACCGATGCAGGGAATGCCCTTTTGTTCTTGGCTTTCACGCGCGTCGATTACAAAGATGCCATCCGCGAAAACAAGGAGAATAAGGCATATACCGCTGGATTTTCTTCAATTTACGGCCAAATGAGATTGCCCGGATCATAGAGCATCTGCAGAAAGGTACTTTTGTCCCTACCAGGGGCGCTAATGTCTATAAGCAACATAATCTCTCGAATTTCCTTCAAAAGGATGTGCCAATGTGTTCAGAAACTTGTCTGAAAAACAGCGACGAATGATGTTCTTTGACTTTCAGGGCCAAAATGTCCTGCTTAAGGCCGTATTTGAGGGCACTCCGGGCCTCCTGGCTCAAGCGGGTAGTATTTTCTGGATTTGCGCACTCGCCGCGAGCAGTTTGAGTACTTGTGGGTCCGACACGGGCTCCGAATGACAAAATTATGACCGTTTTAGTGAACATCTCTCCATTCTATGGCAGTCCTTGAAAGTACTTCATTTTCTCGTGCGCTTTTTGCCTGATTGCCCCAAAATTTCTTGTCCTCTATAGAGGAGATATCGGTTCCACATATATATTGACCGATACCAGGAATGCCCTATTGTTCCTGGCTCTCACGCGCGTCAGTTACAGCATGCCATCCGGCGAAAACAAGGAGAATAAGGCATATAGCCACTGGATTTTCTTCAATTTATGGCCAAATGAGATTGCCCGGATCATAGAGCATCTGCAGAAAGGTACGTTTGTCCCTACCAGGGGGGCTAATGTCTATAAGAAACACAATCTCTCGAATTTCCTTCAAAAGGAAGTGCAAATGGGTTCAGAAACTTGTCTGAAAAACAGCAACGAATGATGTTCTTTGACTTTCAGGGCCAAAAAGTCCTGCTTAAGGCCGTATTTGAGGGCACTTCGGGCCTCCTGGCGCAAGCGGGGAGTATTTTCTGGATTCGCGCGATCGTCGCGAGCAGTTTGAGTACTTGTGGTTCCGACACGGACTCCGAATGACAAAATTATGACCGTTTTAGTGAACATCTGTCCATTCTATGGCAGTCCTTGAAAGTACTTCATTTTCTCGTGCGCTTTTTGCCTAATTGCCCCAAAATTTCTTGTCCTCTATAGAGGAGATATCGGTTCCACATATATATTGACCGATGCCAGGAATGCCCTTTTGTTCCTGGCTTTCACGCGCGCGATTAAAGATGCCATCCGTGAAAACAAGGAGAATAAGGCATATACCGCTGGATTTTCTTCAATTTACGGCCAAATGAGATTGCCGGATCATAGAGCATCCGCAGAAGCTACTTTTGTCCCTACCAGGGGGCTAATGTCTATAAGCAACATAATCTCTCAATTTCCTTCAAAAGGATGTGCCAATGTGTTGTAAACTTGTCCGAAAAATAGCGATTTAATGATGTTCTTTGACTTTCAGGGCCAAAAAGTCCTGCTTAAGGCCGTATTTGAGGGCACTCCGGGCCTCCTGGCTCAAGCGGGTAGTATTTTCTGGATTCGCGCGCTCGCCGTGAGCAGTTTGAGTACTCTTGGGTCCGACACGGGCTCCGAATGACAAAATTATGACCGTTTTAGTGAACATCTCTCCATTCTATGGCAGTCCTTGAAAGTACTTCATTTTCTCGTGCGCTTTTTGCCTGATTGCCCCAAAATTTCTTGTCCTCTATAGAGGAGATATCGTTTCCACATATATATTGACCGATGCTAGGAAAACCCTTTTGTTCTTGGCTTTCACGCGCATGAGTTGCAGCATGCCATCCGGCGAAAGCAAGGAGAATAAGGCATATACCCGCAAGATTTTCTTCAATTTATGGCCAAATGAGATTGCCTGGATCATAGAGCATCTGCAGAAAGGTACATTTGTCCCTACCAGGGGGGCTAATGTCTATAAGCAACATAATCTCTCAAATTTCCTTCAAAAGGAAGTGCCAATGTGTTCAGAAACTTGTCTGAAAAATAGCGACGAATGATGTTCTTCAACTTTCAGGACCAAAAAGTCCTGCTTAAGGCCGTATTTGAGGGCACTCTGGGCCTCGTGGCGCAAGCGGGGAGTATTTTCTGGATTCGCGTGCTCGCCGCGAGCAGTTTGAGTACTTATGGGTCCGACACGGGCTCCGAATGGCAAAATTATGACCGTTTTAGTGAACATCTATCCATTCTATGGCAGTCCTTGAAAGTACTTCATTTTCTCATGCGCTTTTTGCCTGATTGCCACAAAATTTCTTGTCCTCTATAGAGGAGATATCGGTTCCACATATATATTGACCGATGCCAGGAATGCCCTTTTGTTCCTGGCTTTCACGCGCGTCAGTTACAGCATGCCATCCGGCGAAAACAAGGAGAATAAGGCATATAGCCACTGGATTTTCTTCAATTTACGCCAAATGAGATCGCCCGGATCATAGAGCATCTGCAGAAGGTACGTTTGTTCCCTACCGGGGGCTAATGTCTATAAGAAACACAATCTCTCGAATTTCCTTCAAAATGAAGTGCCAATGGGTTGTAAACTTGTCGAAAAACAGCGATTTAATGATGTTCTTTTACTTTCAGGCCAAAAGTCCTGCTTAAGGCCATATTTGAGGGCACTCGGGCCTCTGGCAAGCGGGAGTATTTTCTGATTCGCGGCGCCATGAAAGCAGTTTGAGTACTTGTGGGTCCGACACGGACTCCGAATGACAAGATTATCACCGTTGTAGTGAACATCTCTCCATTCTATGGCAGTCCTTGAAAGTACTTCATTTTCTCGTGCGCTTTTTGCCTGATTGCCCAAAAATTTCTTGTCCTCTATAGAGGAGGTATCGTTTCCACATATATATGCCAGGAAATCCCTTTTGTTCTTGGCTTTCACGCACGTGAGTTGCAGCATGCCATCCGACGAAAACAAGGAGTATAAGGAATATACCCGCTGGATTTTCTTCAATTTACGGCCAAATGAGATTGCCCGGATCATAGAGCATCTGCAGAAAGGTACGTTTGTCCCTACCAGGGGGTCTAATGTCTATAAGCAACATAATCTCTCGAATTTCCTTCAAAAGGAAGTGCCAATGGGTTTAGAAACTTGTCCGAAAAACAGCGATTTAATGATGTTCTTTGACTTTCGGGGCCAAAAGTCCTGCTTAAAGCAGATTTGAGGGCACTACGGCCTCTGGCGCATGCGGGAGTATTTTCTGATTCGCACGCTTCGCATGAGCAGTTTGAGTAGTTGTGGGTCCGACACGGACACTGAATGACAAAATTATGACCGTTTTAGTGAACATCTCTCCATTCTATGGCAGTCCTTGAAAGTACTTCATTTTCTCGTGCGCTTTTTGCCGGAGATCCCCAAAATTTCTTGTCCTCTATAGAGGAGATATCGGTTCCACTTATATATTGACCGATGCCAGGAATGCCCTTTTGTTCCTGGCTTTCACGCGCGTGAGTTACATCATGCCATCCGGCGAAAACAAGGAGAATAAGGCATATAGCCGCTGGATTTTCTTCAATTTACGGCCAAATGAGATTGCTCGGATCATAGAGCATCTGCAGAAAGGTACGTTTGTCCCTACCAGGGGGGCTAATTCTATAAGCAACATAATCTCTTGAATTTCCTTCAAAAGGAAGTGCCAATGGGTTCGTAAACTTGTCCAAAAACAATGATTTAATGATGTTCTTTGACTTTCAGGGCCAAAAAGTCCTGCTTAAGGCCGTATTTGAGGGCACTCCTTGCCTCCTGGCGCAAGCGGGGAGTATTTTCTGGATTCGCATGCTCACCGCGAGCAGTTAGAGTACTTGTGGGTCCAACACGGACTCCGAATGAAAAAATTATGACCATTTTAGTGAACATCTCTCCATTCTATGGCAGTCCTTGAAAGTACTTCATTTTCTTATGCGCTTTTTGCCTGATTGCCCCAAAATTAGTTGTCCTCTATAGAGGAGATATCGTTTCCACTTATATATTGACCGATGCCAGGAAAACCCTTTTGTTCCTGGTTTTCATGCGCGTGAGTTGCAGCATGCCATCCGGCGAAAACAAGGAGAATAAGGCATATAGTTGTTGGATTTTCTACAATTTACGGCCAAATGAGATTGCCCGGATCATAGAGCATCTGCAGAAAGGTACGTTTGTCCCTACCAGGGGGGCTAATGTCTATAAGCAACACAATCTCTCGAATTTCCTTAAAAAGGAAGTGCCAATGGGTTGAAACTTGTCCGAAAAACAGCGATTTAATGATGTTCTTTGACTTTCAGGCAAAAAGTCCTGCTTAAGGCAGATTTGAGGGCACTCCGGGCCTCTGGCGCAAGCGAGTATTTTCTGATTCACGCTTTTCGCCATGAGCAGTTTGAGTAATTGTGGGTCCGACACGGACCAATGACAAAATTATGACCGTTTTAGTGAACATCTCTCCATTCTATGGCAGTCCTTGAAAGTACTTCATTTTCTTATGCGCTTTTTGCTTGATGGCCCCAAAATTTCTTGTCCTCTATAGAGGAGATATCGGTTCCACTTATATATTGACCAATGCCAGGAATGCCCTTTTGTTCCTGGCTTTCACGCGCATGAGTTACAAAGATGCCATCCAATGTAAAACAAGGAGAATAAGGCATATAGTCGCTGGATTTTCTTCAATTTACGGCCAAATGAGATTGCCCGGATCATAGAGCATCTGCAGAAAGGTACGTTTGTCCCTACCAGGGGGGCTAATGTCTATAAGCAACACAATCTCTCGAATTTCCTTCAAAAGGAAGTGCCAATGGGTTCAGAAACTTGTTTGAAAAACAACGACGAATGATGTTCTTTGACTTTCAGGGCCAAAAAGTCCTGCTTAAGGCCGTATTTGAGGGCACGTCGGGCCTCCTGACGCAAGTGGGGAGTATTTTCTGGATTAGCGCGCTCGCCGCAAGCAGTTTGAGTACTTGTGGGTCTTACACGGACTCCGAATGACAAAATTATGACCGTTTTAGTGAACATCTCTCCATTTTATGGTAGTCCTTGAAAGTACTTCATTTTCTTATGCGCTTTTTGCCTGATTGCCCCAAAATTTCTTGTCCTCTATAGAGGAGATATCGGTTCCACTTATATATTGACCGATGCCAGGAATGCCCTATTCTTCCTGGCTTTCACGCGCATGAGTTACAGCATGCCATCCAGCGAAAACAAGGAGAATAAGGCATATAGTCGCTGGATTTTCTTCAATTTACGGCCAAATGAGATTGCCCGGATCATAGAGCATCTGCAGAAAGGTACGCGTTTGTCCCTACCGGGGCTAGTGTCTATAAGCAATATAATCTATCGGATTAACTTCAAAAGGAAGTGCCAATGGGTTGTAAACTTGTCTCAAAAACAAATGACAAATGATGTTCTTTGACTTTCAGGCCAAAAGTCCTGCTTAAGGTCAGATTTGAGGGCACTCCAGCCCTCTGGCGCAAGCGGGAGTATTTTCTAGATTCGCGCTGACTCGCCATGAGTAGTTTGAGTACTTGTGGGTCCGACACGGACTCAATGACAAAATTATGACCGTTTTAGTGAACATCTCTCCATTCTATGGCAGTCCTTGAAAGTACTTCATTTTCTCATGCGCTTTTTGCTGATTGCCCCAAAATTTCTTGTCCTCTATAGAGGAGATATCGTTCCACATATATATTGACCGATGCTAGAATGCCCTTTGTTCTTGGCTTTCACGCATGACGATACAAAGCATGCCATTCGGCGAAAACAAGGAGAATAAGGCATATACCCGCTGGATTTTCTTCAATTTACGGCCAAATGAGATTGCCCGGATCATAGAGCACCTGCAGAAGGGTACGTTTGTCCCTACCAGGGGGGCTAATGTCTATAAGCAACACAATCTCTCGAATTTCCTTCAAAAGGAAGTGCCAATGGGTTTAGAAACTTGTCTGAAAAACAGCGACAAATGATGTTCTTTGACTTTCAGGGCCAAAAAGTCCTGCTTAAGGCCGTATTTGAGGGCACTCCGGGCCTCCTGGCGCAAGCGGGGAGTATTTTCTAGATTCGCGCGCCATGAAAGCAGTTTGAGTACTTGTGGGTCCGACACGGACTCCGAATGACAAAATTATGACCGTTTTAGTGAACATCTCTCCATTCTATGGCAGTCCTTGAAAGTACTTCATTTTCTCGTGCACTTTTTGCCTGATTGCCCCAAAATTTCTTGTCTTCTATAGAGGATATATCGGTTCCACATATATATTAACCGATGCCAGGAATGCCCTTTTGTTCCTGGCTTTCATGCGCGTCAGTTACAGCATGCCATCCGGCGAAAACAAGGAGAATAAGGCATATAGTCGCTGGATTTTCTTCAATTTACGCCAAATGAGATTGCGGATCATAGAGCATCCGCAGAAGGTACGTTTGTCCCTACCAGGGGGCTAATGTCTATAAGCAACACAATCTCTCGAATTTCCTTCAAAAGGAAGTGCCAATGGGTTCAGAAACTTGTCTGAAAAACAGCGACGAATGATGTTCTTTGACTTTCAGGGCCAAAAAGTCCTGCTTAAGGCCGTATTTGAGGGCACTCCCGGCCTCCTGGCGCAAGCGGGGAGCATTTCCTGGATTCGCCCGCTCGCCGCGAGCAGTTTGAGTACTTGTGGGTCCGACACGGACTCCGAATGACAAAATTATGACCGTTTTAGTGAACATCTGTCCATTCTATGGCAGTCCTTGAAAGTACTTCATTTTCTCGTGCGCTTTTTGCCGGATTGCCCCAAAATTTCTTGTCCTCTATAGAGGAGATATCGTTTCCACATATATATTGACCGATGCCAGGAATGCCCTTTTGTTCTTGGCTTTCACGCGCATGAGTTACAAAGATGCCATCCGCGAAAACAAGGAGAATAAGGCATATAGCTGCTGGATTTTCTTCAATTTACGCCCAAATGAGATTGCCCGGATCATAGAGCATCTGCAGAAAGGTACGTTTGTCCCTACCAGGGGGGCTAATGTCTATAAGCAACATAATCTCTCGAATTTCCTTCAAAAGGAAGTGCCAGTGGGTTCAGAAACTTGTCTAAAAAACAGTGACAAATGATGTTCTTTGACTTTCAGGGCCAAAATGTCCTGCTTAAGGCCGTATTTGAGGGCACTCCGGGCCTCCTGGCGCAAGCGGGGAGTATTTTCTGGATTCGCGCACTCGTCGCGAGCAGTTTGAGTACTTGTGGGTCCGACACGGACTCCGAATGACAAAATTATGACAGTTTTAGTGAACATCTCTCCATTCTATGGCAGTCCTTGAAAGTACTTCATTTTCTCATGCGCTTTTTGCCTGATTGCCCCAAAATTTCTTGTCCTCTATAGAGGAGATATCGGTTCCACATATACATTGACCGATGCCAGAATGCCCTTTGTTCTTGGCTTTCACGCTGTCGATTCTGGCATGCCATCCGCGAAAACAAGGAGAATAAGGCATATAGCGCTGGATTTTCTTCGATTTACGGCCAAATGAGATTGCCGGATCATAGAGCACCCGCAGAAGGTACGTTTGTCCCTACCGGGGGCTAATGTCTATAAGCAACATAATCTCTCGAATTTCCTTCAAAAGGAAGTGCGAATGGGTTCAGAAACTTGTCTGAAAAACAGCGATGAATGATGTTCTAAGACTTTCAGGCCAAAAGTCCTGCTTAAGGACGATTTGAGGGCACTCGGGCCTCTGGCGCAAGCGAGTATTTTTGATTCGCGCTTCATGAAAGCAGTTTGAGTACTTATGGGTCCGACACGGACTCAATGACAAAATTATGACCATTTTAGTGAACATCTCTCCATTCTATGGCGTCCTTGAAAGTACTTCATTTTCTCGTGCGCTTTTTGCCCGATTGCCCTAAAATTTCTTGTCCTCTATAGAGGATATATCGTTCCACATATATATTGACCGATGCCGGGAATGCCCTTTTGTTCTTGGCTTTCATGCGCTGATTATAAAGATGCCATCCGCGAAAACAAGGAGAATAAGGCATATAGTCGCTGGATTTTCTTCAATTTACGCCAAATGAGATTGCCGGATCATAGAGCATCCGCAGAAGGTACGTTTGTCCCTACTAGGGGGCTAATGTCTATAAGCAACATAATCTCTAGAATTTCCTTCAAAAGGAAGTGCCAATGGGTTCGTAAACTTGTTTGAAAAACAATGATTTAATGATGTTCTTTGACTTTCAGGGCCAAAAAGTCCTGCTTAAGGCCGTATTTGAGGGCACTCCCGGCCTCCTGGCGCAAGCAGGGAGCATTCCCTAGATTCGCCCGCTCGCCGTGAGCAGTTTGAGTACTTGTGGGTCCGACACGGACTCCGAATGGCAAAATTATGACCGTTTTAGTGAACATCTGTCCATTCTATGGCAGTCCTTGAAAGTACTTCATTTTCTCGCGCGCTTTTGCGGATTGCCCCAAAATTTCTTGTCCTCTATAGAGGAGATATCGCTTCCACATATATATCGACCGATGCCAGAATGCCCTTTTGTTCTTGGCTTTCACGCGCATGAGTTACAAAGATGCCATCCGCGAAAACAAGGAGAATAAGGCATATAGCTGCTGGATTTTCTTCAATTTACGGCCAAATGAGATTGCCCGGATCATAGAGCATCCGCACAAAGGTACGCTTGTCCCTACCAGGGGGCTAATGTCTATAAGCAATATAATCTCTTGAATTTCCTTCAAAAGGAAGTGCCAATGGGTTCGTAAACTTGTCCGAAAAACAACGATTTAATGATGTTCTTTGACTTTCAGGCCAAAAAGTCCTGCTTAAGGCTGAGATTTGAGGGCACTCCGGCCTCCCTGGCGCAAGCGGGAGTATTTCTTGATTCACCCGTTTCGCCGTGAGCAGTTTGAGTACTTATGGGTCCGACACGGACCAATGACAAAATTATGACCGCTTTAGTGAACATCTGTCCATTCTATGGCGTCCTTGAAAGTACTTCATTTTCTCGTGCGCTTTTGCCGGATTGCCCTAAAATTTCTTGTCCTCTATAGAGGAGATATCGCTTCCACATATATATTGACCGATGCCAGAATGCCCTTTTGTTCTTGGCTTTCACGCGCATGAGTTACAAAGATGCCATCCGCGAAAACAAGGAGAATAAGGCATATATCCGCTGGATTTTCTTCAATTTACGCCCAAATGAGATTGCCCGGATCATAGAGCATCCGCAGAAGGTACGTTTGTCCCTACCAGGGGGCTAATGTCTATAAGCAACATAATCTCTCGAATTTCCTTCAAAAGGAAGTGCCAATGGGTTCGTAAACTTGTCTAAAAACAGCGACAAATGATGTTCTTTGACTTTTCAGGCCAAAAAGTCCTGCTTAAGGCTGAATTTGAGGGCACTCCGGCCTCCTAGCGCAAGCGGGAGTATTTTTGATTCGCACTCGCAGTGAGCAGTTTGAGTACTTGTGGGTCCGACACGGACCAATGACAAAATTATGACCGCTTTAGTGAACATCTCTCCATTCTATGGCGTCCTTGAAAGTACTTCATTTTCTCGTGCGCTTTTGCCCGATTGCTCCAAAATTTCTTGTCCTCTATAGAGGAGATATCGTTTCCACATATATATTGACCGATGCCAGGAATGCCCTTTTGTTCTTGGCTTTCATGCGCATGAGTTACAGCATGCCATCCGGCGAAAACAAGGAGAATAAGGCATATAGCCACTGGATTTTCTTCAATTTACGGCCAAATGAGATTGCCCGGATCATAGAGCATCTGCAGAAAGGTACGTTTGTCCCTACCAGGGGGGCTAATGTCTATAAGCAACATAATCTCTCGAATTTCCTTCAAAAGGAAGTGCCAATGGGTTCAGAAACTTGTCTGAAAAACAATGATTTAATGATGTTCTTTGACTTTCAGGCCAAAAAGTCCTGCTTAAGGCTGAATTTGAGGGCACTCCGGCCTCTTAGCGCAAGCGGGAGTATTTTTGGATTAGCGACTCACCATGAAAGCAGTTTGAGTACTTATGGGTCCGACACGGACCAATGACAAAATTATGACCGCTTTAGTGAACATCTCTCCATTCTATGGTAGTCCTTGAAAGTACTTCATTTTCTTGCGCTTTTTGCTTGATTACCCTAAAATTTCTTGTCCTCTATAGAGGAGATATCGGTTCCACATATATATTGACCGATGCCAGAATGCCCTTTTGTTCTTGGCTTTCACGCCGCATGAGTTACAAAGATGCCATCCGTGAAAACAAGGAGAATAAGGCATATAGTCGCTGGATTTTCTTCAATTTACGGCCAAATGAGATTGCCTTGATCATAGTGCATCCGCAAAAGGTACGCTTGTCCCTACCAAGGGGCTAATGTCTATAAGCAACATAATCTCTTGAATTTCCTTCAAAAGGAAGTGCCAATGGGTTCGTAAACTTGTCTGAAAAACAGCGATGAATGATGTTCTTTGACTTTCAGGGCCAAAAAGTCCAGCTTAAGGCCGTATTTGAGGGCACTCCGGCCTCCTGGCGCAAGAAGGGAGCATTTCCTGGATTTAGGCCACGCCATGAAAGCAGTTTGAGTACTTATGGGTCCGACACGGATTCAATGACAAAATTATGACCGCTTTAGTGAACATCTCTCCATTCTATGGCGTCCTTGAAAGTACTTCATTTTCTCGCGCTTTTTGCCCGATTGCCCTAAAATTTCTTGTCCTCTATAGAGGAGATATCGCTTCCACATATATATTGACCGATGCCAGAATGCCCTTTTGTTCTTGGCTTTCACGCCGCATGAGTTACAAAGATGCCATCCGCAAAAACAAGGAGAATAAGGCATATAGCCACTGGATTTTCTTCAATTTACGTCCAAATGAGATTGCCCGGATCATAGAGCATCTGCAGAAAGGTACGTTTGTCCATACCAGGGGGGCTAAGTTCTATAAGCAACATAATCTCTCGAATTTCCTTCAAAAGGAAGTGCCAATGGGTTCAGAAACTTGTCTGAAAAACAGCGACAAATGAAGTTCTTTGACTTTCAGGGCCAAAAAGTCCTGCTTAAGGCCGTATTTGAGGGCACTCCGGGCCTCCTAGCACAAGCGGCTAGAATATTTTTGATTTGCTGTTTCGCCATGAAAGCAGTTTGAGTACTTATGGGTCCGACACGGACCAATGACAAAATTATGACCGCTTTAGTGAACATCTCTCCATTCTATGGTAGTCCTTGAAAGTACTTCATTTTCTCGCGCGCTTTTTTGCCGATTGCCCTAAAATTTCTTGTCCTCTATAGAGGAGATATCGGTTCCACTTATATATTGACCGATGCCGTGAATGCCCTTTTGTTGTTGGCTTTCACGCCGCATGAGTTACAAAGATGCCATCCGCGAAAACAAGGAGAATAAGGCATATAGTCGCTGGATTTTCTTCAATTTACGGCCAAATGAGATTGCCTTGATCATAGAGCATCTGCAGAAGGTACATTTGTCCCTACCAGGGGCTAATGTCTATAAGCAACATAATCTCTCGAATTTCCTTCAAAAGGAAGTGCCAATGGGTTCGTAAACTTGTTTGAAAAACAATGATTTAATGATGTTCTTTGACTTTCAGGGCCAAAAAGTCCTGCTTAAGGCCGTATTTGAGGGCACTCCGGGCCTCGTGGCGCAAATAGGCATCATTTCCTGGATTCGCCCACTCGCCGCGAGCAGTTTGAGTACTTGTGGGTCCGACACGGACTCCGAATGACAAAAGTATGACCGTTTTAGTGAACATCTCTCCATTCTATGGTAGTCCTTGAAAGTACTTCATTTTCTGATGCGCTTTTTGCCTGATTGCCCCAAAATTTCTTGTCCTCTATAGAAGAGATATCGGTTCCACTTATATATTAACCGATGCTAGGAATGCCCTTTTGTTCCTGACTTTCACGCGCGTGAGTTACAGCATGCCATCCGGTGAAAACAAGGAGAATAAGGCATATAGCCGCTGGATTTTCTTCAATTTACGGCCAAATGAGATTGCCCGGATCATAGAGCATCTGCAGAAAGGTACGTTTGTCCCTACCAGGGGGCTAATGTCTATAAGCAACATAATCTCTCGAATTTCCTTCAAAAGGAAGTGCCAATGGGTTCGTAAACTTGTTTAAAAACAGCGATTTAATGATGTTCTTTGACTTTCGGGCTAAAAAGTCCTTCTTAAGGCTGAATTTGAGGGCACTCCGGGCCTCGTGGCACAAGCGAGGAGTATTTTTTGATTCGACGCCGCCATGAAAGCAGTTTGAGTACTTATGGGTCCGACACGGACCAATGACAAATTTATGACCGCTTTAGTGAACATCTCTCCATTCTATGGCGTCCTTGAAAGTACTTCATTTTCTCGCGCGCTTTTTGCCAGATTGCCCTAAAATTTCTTGTCCTCTATAGAGGAGATATCAATTCCACATATATATTGACCGATTCCAGAATGCCCTTTTGTTCTTGGCTTTCACACGCATGAGTTACAAAGATGCCATCCGCGAAAACAAGGAGAATAAGGCATAGCTGCTGGATTTTCTTCAATTTACTGGCCAAATGAGATTGCCTTGATCATAGAGCATCCGCAGAAGGTACGTTTGTCCCTACCAGGGGGCTAATGTCTATAAGCAACATAATCTCTCGAATTTCCTTCAAAAGGAAGTGCCAATGGGTTCGTAAACTTGTTTGAAAAACAACGACGAATGATGTTCTTTGACTTTCAGGCCAAAAGTCCCGCTTAAGGCTGAAGATTTGAGGGCACTCGGGCCTCATGGCGCAAGCGGGAGTATTTTCTTGATTCAAGGCCATGAAAGCAGTTTGAGTACTTGTGGGTCCG
Source organism: Aegilops speltoides (assembly GCA_021437245.1). Classification (NCBI taxonomy): domain Eukaryota; kingdom Viridiplantae; phylum Streptophyta; class Magnoliopsida; order Poales; family Poaceae; genus Aegilops; species Aegilops speltoides. The sequence continues at coordinate 16,491 of JAHHZJ010002161.1, forward strand.
ACACGGACCAAATGACAAAATTATGACCGCTTTAGTGAACATCTCTCCATTCTATCGCAGTCCTTGAAAGTACTTCATTTTCTCGCGCTTTTTGCCCGATTGCCCTAAAATTTCTTGTCCTCTATAGAGGAGATATCGCTTCCACATATATATTGACCGATGCCAGAAAACCCTTTTGTTCTTGGCTTTCACGCCGTGAGTTACAAAGATGCCATCCGCAAAAACAAGGAGAATAAGGCATATAGCCACCGGATTTTCTTCAATTTATGGCCAAATGAGATTGCCGGATCATAGAGCATCCGCAGAAGGTACGCTTGTCCCTACCAGGGGGCTAATGCCTATAAGCAACATAATCTCTCGAATTTCCTTCAAAAGGAAGTGCCAATGGGTTCGTAAACTTGTCTAAAAACAATGATTTAATGATGTTCTTTGACTTTCAGGGCAAAAGGTCCTGCTTAAGGCCGATTTGAGGGCACTCCGGCCTCCCGCACAAGCGGGCAGTATTTTTTGATTAGCAAGCTCGCCATGAAAGCAGTTTGAGTACTTGTGGGTCCGACACGGACCAATGACAAAATTATGACCGCTTTAGTGAACATCTCTCCATTCTATGGTAGTCCTTGAAAGTACTTCATTTTCGCGCGCTTTTTGCCCGATTGACCTAAAATTTCTTGTCCTCTATAGAGGAGATATCGGTTCCACTTATATATCGACCGATGCCAGAATGCCCTTTTGTTCTTGGCTTTCACGCATGAGTTACAAAGATGCCATCCGCAAAAACAAGGAGAATAAGGCATATAGTCGCTGGATTTTCTTCAATTTACGGCCAAATGAGATTGCTTGATCATAGAGCATCCGCAGAAGGTACGCTTGTCCCTACCAGGGGGCTAATGTCTATAAGCAACATAATCTCTCGAATTTCCTTCAAAAGGAAGTGCCAATGGGTTCGTAAACTTGTCTAAAAACAATGATTTAATGATGTTCTTTGACTTTCAGGCCAAAAGTCCTGCTTAAGGCCGAATTTGAGGGCACTCCGGCCTCGTGGCGCAAAATAGGCATCATTTCTGGATTCGCCCGACGCCATGAAAGCAGTTTGAGTACTTATGGGTCCGACACGGACCAATGACAAAAGTATGACCGCTTTAGTGAACACCTCTCCATTCTATGGTAATCCTTGAAAGTACTTCATTTTTCGATGCGCTTTTGCCCGATTGCCCTAAAATTTCTTGTCCTCTATAGAAGAGATATCGGTTCCACTTATATATTGACCGATGCTAGAATGCCCTTTGTTCTCGACTTTCACGCACGTGAGTTACAAAGATGCCATCCGTGAAAACAAGGAGAATAAGGCATATAGCCGCTGGATTTTCTTCAATTTACGCCAAATGAGATCGCCTTGATCATAGAGCATCCGCAGAAGGTACGTTTGTCCCTACCAGGGGGCTAATGTCTATAAGCAACATAATCTCTCGAATTTCCTTCAAAAGGAAGTGCCAATGGGTTCGTAAACTTGTTTGAAAAACAATGATTTAATGATGTTCCTTGACTTTCAGGCCAAAAAGTCCTTCTTAAGGCAGATTTGAGGGCACTCCGGCCTCGTGGCACAAGCGGGAGGAGCATTTTGATTCGCCCGCTCGCCATGAAAGCAGTTTGAGTACTTATGGGTCGACACGGACTCAATGACAAATTTATGACCGCTTTAGTGAACATCTCTCCATTCTATGGCGTCCTTGAAAGTACTTCATTTTCTCGCGCGCTTTTTGCCGATTGACCTAAAATTTCTTGTCCTCTATAGAGGAGATATCGTTCCACATATATATTGACCGATTCCAGAATGCCCTTTTGTTCTTGGCTTTCACGCGCATGAGTTACAAAGATGCCATCCGCGAATACAAGGAGAATAAGGCATATAGCTGCTGGATTTTCTTCAATTTACGCCAAATGAGATTGCCCGGATCATAGAGCATCCGCAGAAGGTACGTTTGTCCCTACCAGGGGCTAATGTCTATAAGCAACATAATCTCTCGAATTTCCTTCAAAAGGAAGTGCCAATGGGTTCGTAAACTTGTCTAAAAACAATGATTTAATGATGTTCTTTGACTTTCAGGCTAAAAAGTCCCGCTTAAGGCTGAGATTTGAGGGCACACCGGCCTCTGGCGCAAGCGGGAGTATTTTTGATTCATTACGCCATGAAAGCAGTTTGAGTACTTATGGGTCCGACACGACTCAAATGACAAAATTATGACCGTTTTAGTGAACATCTCTCCATTCTATCGCAGTCCTTGAAAGTACTTCATTTTCTCGTGCGCTTTTTGCCTGATTGCCCCAAAATTTCCTGTCCTCTATAGAGGAGATATCGTTTCCACATATATATTGACTGATGCCAGGAAAACCCTTTTGTTCTGGGCTTTCACGCTCGTGAGTTGCAGCATGCCATCCGGCAAAAACAAGGCGAATAAGGCATATAGCCACTGGATTTTCTTCAATTTATGGCCAAATGAGATTGCCCGGATCATAGAGCATCTGCAGAAAGGTACGTTTGTCCCTACCAGGGGGGCTAATGCCTATAAGCAACACAATCTCTCGAATTTCCTTCAAAAGGAAGTGCCAATGGGTTCAGAAACTTGTCTGAAAAACAGCGACGAATGATGTTCTTTGACTTTCAGGGCAAAAGGTCCTGCTTAAGGCCGTATTTGAGGGCACTCCGGGCCTCCTGGCGTAAGCGGGCAGTATTTTCTTGATTAGCGTGTTTCGCCATGAAAGCAGTTTGAGTACTTGTGGGTCCGACACGGACCAATGACAAAATTATGACCGCTTTAGTGAACATCTCTCCATTCTATGGTAGTCCTTGAAAGTACTTCATTTTCTTATGCGCTTTTGCCCGATTGACCTAAAATTTCTTGTCCTCTATAGAGGAGATATCGTTCCACTTATATATTGACCGATGCCAGAATGCCCTTTTGTTCTTGGCTTTCACGCCGCATGAGTTACAAAGATGCCATCCGCAAAAACAAGGAGAATAAGGCATATAGTCGCTGGATTTTCTTCAATTTACGCCAAATGAGATTGCCTTGATCATAGAGCATCCGCAGAAGGTACGCTTGTCCCTACCAGGGGGCTAATGTCTATAAGCAACATAATCTCTCAAAAGGAATTTCCTTCAAAAGGAAGTGCCAATGGGTTCGTAAACTTGTCTAAAAACAGCGACGAATGATGTTCTTTGACTTTCAGGCCAAAAAGTCCCGCTTAAGGCTGAATTGAGGGTACTCGGGCCTCCTGGCGCAAGGGAGTATTTTCTACTGTCATGAAAGCAGTTTGAGTACTTAGGGTCCGTGATGGAGCATCCCACGCTCATCCCCATGTACACTCCGACTACTCTCCAAGCCCCAAGAGGACATATGACGAGACCTCAAATATACGCCATTGGACACAAGGTGAATTCACTCCTCTAAATGAACCGTCACTTTCCATATGAGACATGGCTACTACCTCATGCATGGACCTTGCATACACTTAGGTACAACCAAGATGACCATGGAGAATCCAAGGACCAAGGCCAAGCATGGAAGAGTAGACGGAAGAAAGGAGAAGAAGAAGACGGAGCGGCCCGACCTCGAAGGCCGGACATCCGGACCGCCGTCCGGATCATCCGGCCCATCCGCCAGGATCATCCGGACCTCCCGGATCGTCCGGTTAATCAAAAGGCCGAAGACACCCAGAGAATTACATGAAGCCGGATCATCCGAACTCCATCCGATCATCCGGACCCGACGCCCGGATCATCCGCCCGACGCCCGACATCCGCATGACTTGGGTCGAGGCTCTGTGTACCCCTTCGGCCTCACTTACCCCTTCGTGGCTTAGCACTATAAATAGACCTCCTCCTCCCCATTTTGAGGGTTAGCATTGATTAGCTCATATTTGTGTGAGAGCCTTTGCTCATCCACTTGGATACTTCTCCTCGGAGATCACGACCTCTTCGGAGAAGATCCCCCAAGCGGATTCAAGACCCCTTCTAGGGAAGAACATCAAGGCCTCCTCTCGGAGAAGAACGGTTCCTTTGTATCCTTACCTTTGTTGACTTTGGATCTTGTGGATCTCTTATGTGTGTGGTGATCTAGCACTTGTGTGATCGATTCCTTGTTGGTTGAGTGATTCTCTCTCGTTTTCCCCATGTTTTCCCTTTGTGCTTCCACGTGTTCTTTATGATTCCCCGTAGGATCCACTCCAAACGTGAAAGATCGATGCTATAGGGTTCCACCCTACATCATATGGTATCAGAGCCACCCTATATGATTTTTTTGTTTTCGTCCTAAATCCGAAAATCCCCACCAAAAATAGCCCCAAATTTTTTATGTGATTTGTTGGTTTGATGATGTTTTGTTGATTTTGATCTGTGGATTTGCTTGGTTTCAAGTGGATCTAGCATTTCCCCAAATTTCCCCACCTTCCATCCACGAAATCTCGTCAATTTTGACCCCCCAAAATCCCCAAATTCCGCCCAAAAATGGCCTCCGAGAGGAGATCCCGAGAGTTGACCTCCCGGATCATCCGGACCTTCTTTCGATCATCCGGACACCTCCGGATGAGCTGGACCTCTCCAAGACGCCCGATAACCCACGCGCCAATTTCAAACGGAGTGCGAACCCGGATCATCCGGATGTTCCCGGATCATCCGGACATCCCGGATGAGCTGGACCTCCTCCCGGATGTCCGGTTAACCTCTCATCGCTTCGCTGAAATTTTGTTTTGGTCATAACTAATTCATCCGAACTCCGATTTTGACGTTCTTTAGCTCGTTTTGAAGCTATTGACATCCCCTATCCCACAAAAATACCACTAACATCATTTCACTCCATCATATTTTCTGAAATTTGGCAAGTTTGCCTAGGCCCTCCACCATATCATCCGCATTACCACCACTGACTTCCGCAACCTAACCCATTTTGTTCCCCATTGCATATGTGGTTGCTTGAGTAGTGATTCACGTCTCCTAAGGTGTTTCGGCTACTTAGGGACGGTTGCTTCTTCTTCAACCACCACCACCACTTCCACATAACCTTGCCCACCATACACTTCCGACAACCAAACTTAACCCAATTTTGTTTGAGCTTGTTTGAGTTGTAGCTTGTGTCTCCTAAGGTGTTTCGGCTACTTAGGGACGGCAACTTCAACACCGACACGTGTATATCCATCATTCCACTTCCACATTTGCCTAGTGCAAAACCACCACCGCTTTCCGCTACCACCATTTTGACATTTGACGTTTGAGCTTTTGAGTTCGCGGTTTTTCCGTTTCCTAAGGTGTTTCAGCTACTTAGGGACGAGACTCCATCATCTTGGTTTCTACATCAAGAACACCGCCACTCATCATCGCCAAGGACGGTAACCTCCATATCATCTTGGTATCGTGGTATCCCTCCATTGTATATTCCCCTTGCCATTGCATTGTTAACCCCTAGCCTTACTTTTGCGTTGCTTGCCTATCGAGACTAGCCATTTGAGTATTGCCGACAACTTTACTTGTGCACATTAGTGATCATACTTCCCATAGCATACAAACCATATCATCATGGTGCATATATTGCTATTATATCTTGTGTCACAAGTTTGTTCCCGCATATACACAATTTCTATCTTGGTTTGTGCATTGTGCAAAGTGGCCATACAAAAAAAAAAGAAATAAAGCTTTTAAGCAAAAGAAAGAGAGCAAAGAAGCTTGTAAGCAAGTGCCATAGCATCATACCACATTGCACATAAGATTGTCATATCCGATCATCTTGGATCATCTTGAGAGAAACACCGGGAACCATACATACATAGCATACTTGGATAGAAGTTTATCCATTTTGCATCTTATAGGTTGTGCACAAGTGTCGTATCCGCCTATTGAGCAATCGTGCTAGCGTCTCTCTTGACTTGTGCAACACGAGCATTTTCCATGGATTCCACATTTTGTGCTCATACCTTGGTTGCACGACCCCATTTATCTATCCGTGTGTGTGTTTTCATGTGCCATTCTTTGCTATTGGTCCATTTGTTTCGCTTGCGAATTTGTGAATCTCTTTCAACATTATTGACTCTTGCTAACATTTTGCATTAAATTTTTGTGCCACTATCCTCACCGAGCTCCACCATAAGCTTTACTTGTGTTGGTGTGAGAACCGACAAGGATTTGTACCAATAGTGCTATTTCATTGTCCGCATTTGAGTGAACTTGATTCATTGTCAACATCGGTCAAGGTACATTGGTATAAGTTCTTCTCTTTCTCCCACTCATATTTGCTCGAGTCTTGTGATGGATAGGCAAGGCATTTCATCTCCGGTCTACGACAACAACGACGGCGTGAACAACTACATCTCCAAAGCGTCCATTTTCGATCTACAACAACAAATGCAAGGCGCACAATCAAGATTGCGAGAGCGCATCGAGAACATCTCCATCGACATTCGTCACTCCGAAGCAAGGAAAAGGGACTACATCGACAAGAAGCTTTCCGCACATAAAGAGGAGAAAGATGCAACGATGGAGGAGATTAGAGCCTTGATCAAGTCTTCTTCCCCTTCGTCATCTTCAAGGCGGCGACATTCAAGCCACAAGTCTTCGGAGCGAGGAAATGATGCAAGTGCAAATCGTCCTCGTCCATATCTACATGGCGACCACCATCACTTTTGTGATCCAAATCGTCATGAAGGGCAAGTAACCTCCAAGCAACATGTGCACCACGACGACGAACGACATCTACTACGAGCTCAAGCACGACAACGACATCATCATCATGAAGATGCCCCACAAGCGCAAATGCACAAGTCCCGACAAGCCCTACTTCACGCCAAGTCCAAGCTTCAAGAGCACAAAAGAAGACCGCAAGACGACCACCACCTAGACAGTGCTACGGCTACAACAACCACTTTGGCATCTTCGCCAAGTGCTATCATGGCATCTTCGCCTTTGGACGTACGGCATCTTCGCCTACTTCCCACGTGTACGCCTACATCGACTTCATCAAGTTCAAGGCGACGACCTATGAGCAAGGGCGACACTTCCATCATCGAAAGCCCCTCAAGGACGATGGCCGAGCATGGGAAACTCCCTTCGGTCATGGAGACGAGCTACGAGGTGCCACATCATATGGACCTCCAACACCAAGACGGTGACAAGAAGGTCGAGCAAGGGCCATCCCCTTCGACCATGGTGATAGGAGTTGAGCATGGAGACATTTGCACCAACATCTCTCCGACACCCACATATGTCGAGATGCCCCAAGTGCCATGTGAGGAGAGCCACCACCCCATGAGTGACATGAGTGACTCCACCATAAGTGACATTGAGAGCATTTCCTATGAGAGGATGAGTGTGACCACCACTAGCCCCACACATGAGAGCATGCCACACATCCTATGTGAGGTTGAGCGCCATTTAAGTGACTCCACCAGCCATATGAGTGAGAGCATCCTTGAGGGAGTGATTGAGCCACAACACTTAGAGAGTGAGGTAGTTGACACGGCATGTGAGGCCACTATGATTTCTAACGACTTGACCTCTACTCCTAGTGTGTTTTCTTATTTGGTGCTAGGTCTCCTACATGACGACATGCCTACCATTCATGAGTCCATACCTCCTATGGAGACGACGATGGCCATGATGGACGATGATGCACCCCCCACATGGTTCCATCAAGATGAAGATGACAACGAGACGATCTTCAACACCTCACCTACAACACATGAGCGACACTCCAAAGGTAACATAGGTGATGGTGCTTCTCTTGTCCCACTAGCGGACTCTCTTGACGATGATTGCTCCAATGATGTTGACCCACCTATTCCCATGCTTCATGCTAGTGAGACTTCTTCATGCCTTGACTTACCTATTTATGATGAATATGATGATGAGCATGTTGAGTTGCCTAGTTGTGATGCTATGCTTCATAGGATATCATGTGAAAATTCTATTGGTCACTTCATGTTTGACAATCCATTGAACTTGTCATATGCTATGAGTGAGATCTCCCATATTGCATCCCTACTATCTCAACATAGTAACTATGCATTCCCCATTAAAATCAATCCCATTTGCACTTATGGCATAGATGACGAGATGATGGTCATTGGCTTTTGTTTTTCATGTGATGATATTGCCATGCTTCCTTTACATGATTTGTGCAATTCATCTACTATGTCATGCCATGATCACATTGTCCCAAATATGCATTGTTTTGGATGTTGTCAATATTCTCCAAGTGATGTTTCTACTCTTGCTCATGAGGAGACCCCCATAGTTTCCTCATACATATTAGGAGATCTTGATGCATTCCATACTTTGCACGATTCCCACAATTGCGTGCACCTTATGCATTCCATGAATAATAATGCTCTAGATATTTCGCATGATGCATTACACAATTGGAGTCTCCATTATGCGATACATAATAACAAACCTCTCATGATGAATGACATGTTTCTATATCACGCATCTCATTTATTTGAGCATTGGCTATTTTGTGCTAACAAACACGTGCACGTGCGCATCATGATGGATGCTGTGTACATATACCACGCACACACAATTTTCCCTTTGTCTTTGTTTTGTCTAGGTACTCATGTATACTCGTCAACCTCTCAATCCCAAGAGTTGACGACACGAGCTCTTGAGAGCAACGATGACTTGGGATCCCGTGGACTATCCTTACCACCGTTCCCTTCGCGCAAGGACTACGCGCATCTCTTTTACTTGGCTCTCATACGGCTATGGGCTATTTACCACTTGTCACATTATGCCCATACTATTGTGTTCACTTTGCATGTTATGCTTGCTCCTATGCCTTTTCCATGCAATTGTGACCCTTGCTTGCATCTACCCATGTTTCATCATTATGCTACTTCTATGTGTATTTGCATGCTTGGTGGAGATCCTTGTTGCTATTGCCATGTTTATCATGTGCCACATACTATTGATGCTTGTTGTGTTGGGAGAGTCATGATGCCACATTGCTATTTACATATGGTTTCTCGCCAATACATTGATGATATTTTACTCATACCTTGCTTTCATGCTTGCGCTATGAGATGTGAATTATTCATGCCCACTATTTGCACACATTACCTGCTTGCCATGATTCCTTCTAGTATGTTGCATCTTCGCACTACTATCTTGCTTGACTTGATCGCTATGATTGCTTGCTATGTTGCATCACCCATGTTCCACTATTATTTGCTTTCTTGGGTTGATGACATATATGCTCATGCCTCTCACATGATATATCTTGATCATTGTCTCTTGTGTCCATTAGTTGCCTCTTTCATATCCACTTGTATTGAGTGAAACCATCCTATGCTTATTGATCTTGGAGACTTTGACACCTTACTTGTGATGCATGCTTGTTTGATTGAGCCTATTGCCTTTGGTTGTTCTCGTATCATATGCCTCCATAGTATGCAATACTCCCTTGTCATTTCTTATGATGAGCATGATACATACATTTGTTGGGTATCTTACCACATGAATGATTTGTTTTGCCATTTCGCTAACCTCATTCGTTTTTCCAAGTGTTTGTCATGTTCTTTCAGTTTGAAGGATTTACAAGGCGGTACCACCACGAGACATATTGGTTATGTGAAGGCATACAAGATGCGCGACTCCATCATCCTTGAGAAACTCCTAAAGGTGACCTCCTTCCCTTTGAGCCATCCTCAAGTACGCATATTGGATGGGTCACTCTGTCATTGTTGTTTCCTTCTTGTTGTCTACATGATACATCTCGTGAATGGAGGAGCGACATTGGAGATTGGCTACATGGACCTTCACATTGAGGAGCGCTCGCACTTATTGGATGCACCTTCGGAACTCCACTCATGCCTCGACATCGAGCTTTGGTACACCAACACCTCCATATTTGTTGATTGTGCTCATACATGTCATGCTCGATGGACATATCATACTCACCACAAGTTTGCACCCCATGCATGGATCGACTCACATTATGATTGCCTTGTTGCATCTTGTATTACCATGTCATCCATGATATATGATCTTGTTCACTTCCTTAGAAAATTTGTTGTGATCTTCCTTGATGGCATATTCATACATCATGATCATATTGCCCACCATCAATTGCATGATAACATATACATATTGAGCATCCATTGCCATGTTCATGCTTTTGATGCACCATCCCATTATGACATCATTTTGCACAATGGTAGAATTTGTCGCTTTGCGCACCACGCTAATTATCCCATGAATTCTTTGCATATCATTCTATATCATCTTGATAAGCTTCATGCGCTTTGTCACGCACTATCCCTTCGCACGGACTCACACTTAATTGATGTACACTTTGTGTGCGCTAACCATTGTATTTCCAAGTGTACTTTGTGTTTGCTCATTTTGCATGTACCACATACCGGAGACACCTTGGAGTACTTGATTGCGCAAGGCCTTCACCTACGTCCCACTACAAGTCTGTCCACGACACCCGTTTCCATGGTGATGTGGATCACGATCCGAGGTCGGATCTTAACCAAGGGGGGGATATGATGCGGAGCATCCCACGTTCATCCCCATGTACACTCCGACTACTCTCCAAGCCCCAAGAGGACATATGACGAGACCTCGAACATACGCCATTGGACACAAGGTGAATTCACTCCTCTTCGAACCGTCACTTTTCACATATGAGACATGGCTACTACCTCATGCATGGACCTTGCATACACTCAGGTACAACCAAGATGACCATGGAGAATCCAAGGACCAAGGCCAAGCATGGAAGAGAAGACGGAAGAAAGGAGAAGAAGAAGACGGAGCGGCTGTTGGAGCCAGGCCGGACATCCGGACCGCCGTCCGGATCATCCGGACCCTCCCCCGGATCGTTCGGGTAACTGCGCCGAAGACACCCAAAGGCTTCTACTAAAGCCGGATCATCCGGAACTCCATCCGGATCATCCAGACCCCGACGCCCGGATCATCCGGGACCCCGTCCGGATCATCCGGCCTTGCGTCTTGGCAAGATGACTTGGGCCGAGGCTCGTGTAAATTTCTTCGCCTCACTTACCCCTTCGTGGCTTAGCACTATAAATAGACCTCCTCCTCCCCATTTTGAGGGTTAGCATTGGATTAGCTCATATCTGTGTGAGAGCCTTTGCTCATCCACTTGGATACTTCTCCTCGGAGATCACGACCTCTTCGGAGAAGATCCCCCAAGCGGATTCAAGACCCCTTCTAGGGAAGAACATCAAGGCCTCCTCTCGGAGAAGAACGGTTCCTTTGTATCCTTACCTTTGTTAACTTTGGATCTTGTGGATCTCTTATGTGTGTGGTGATCTAGCACTTGTGTGATCGATTCCTTGTTGGTTGAGTGATTCTCTCTCGTTTTCCCCGTGTTTTCCCTTTGTGCTTCCTCGTGTTCTTCGTGATTCCCCGTAGGATCCACTCCAAACGTGAAAGATCGACACTATAGGGTTCCACCCTACATCACTCCGACACGGGCTCCGAATGACAAAATTATGACCGTTTTAGTGAACATCTCTCCATTCTATGGCAGTCCTTGAAAGTACTTCATTTTCTCGCGCGCTTTTTGCCCGATTGCCCTAAAATTTCTTGTCCTCTATAGAGGAGATATCGGTTCCACTTATATATTGACCGATGCCAGAATGCCCTTTTGTTCTGGCTTTCACGCTGCGTGAGTTGCAGAAGCCATCCGCGAAAACAAGGAGAATAAGGCATATAGTCGCTGGATTTTCTTCAATTTACGGCCAAATGAGATTGCTGGATCATAGAGCATATGCAGAAGGTACGCTTGTCCCTACCAGGGGGCTAATATCTATAAGCAACATAATCTCTCAATTTCCTTCAAAAGGTTGTGCTAATGGGTTCGTAAACTTGTCCAAAAACAGCGATTTAATGATGTTCTTTGACTTTCACGGCCAAAAGTCCTGCTTAAAGCCATATTTGAGGGCACTCCGGGCCTCCTGGCGTAAGCGGGGAGCATTTCCTGGATGCGCCCGCTCACCGCGAGCAGTTTGAGTACTTGTGGGTCCAACACGGACTTCGAATGACAAAATTATGACCGTTTTAGTGAACATCTGTCCATTCTATGGCAGTCCTTGAAAGTACTTCATTTCTCTTGCGCTTTTTGCCCGATTGCCCTAAAATTTCTTGTCCTCTATAGAGGAGATATCGCTTCCACATATATATTGACCGATGCCGTGAATGCGCTTTTGTTCTTGGCTTTCACGCTGATGATTTACAAAGATGCCATCCGCGAAAACAAGGAGAATAAGGCATATAGTCGCTGGATTTTCTTCAATTTACGCCCAAATGAGATTGCCCGGATCATAGAGCATCCGCAGAAGGTACGTTTGTCCCTACCAGGGGGCTAATGTCTATAAGCAACATAATCTCTCGAATTTCCTTCAAAAGGAAGTGCCAATGGGTTCGTAAACTTGTCCGAAAAACAATGATTTAATGATATTCTTTGACTTTCAGGCCAAAAGTCCAGCTTAAGGCCATATTTGAGGGCACTGGCCTCCCGCGCAAGCGGGAGCATTTCTGATCGCGCGCTGGCCATGAAAGCAGTTTGAGTACTTGTGGGTCAAACACGGACCAATGACAAAATTATTACCGTTTTAGTGAACATCTGTCCATTCTATGGCAGTCCTTGAAAGTACTTCATTTTCTCATGCGCTTTTTGCCCGATTGCCCTAAAATTTCTTGTCCTCTATAGAGGAGATATCGCTTCCACATATATATTGACCGATGCCAGAATGCCCTTTTGTTCTTGGCTTTCACGCTGCGTGAGTTACAAAGATGCCATCCGCGAAAACAAGGAGAATAACGATATAGTCGCTGGATTTTTTTCAATTTACGGCCAAATGAGTTTGCCTCAATCATAGAGCGTCCGCAGAAGGTACGTTTGTCCCTACCAGCGGGCTAATGTCTATAAGCAACATAATCTCTCGAATTTCCTTCAAAAGGAAGTGCCAATGGGTTCGTAAACTTGTCCGAAAAACAGCGAAGAATGATGTTCTTTGACTTTCAGGCCAAAAGTCCCGCTTAAGGTCAGATTTGAGGGCACTCCAGCCTCCCGTGCAAGCGGGAGCATTTCTTGATTCGCCCGCCATGAAAGCATTTGAGTACTTGTGGGTCCGACACGGACTCCAAATGACAAAATTATGACCGCTTTAGTGAACATCTCTCCATTCTATGGCGTCCCGAAAGTACTTCATTTTCGTCGCGCTTTTTGCCCGACACCTAAAATTTCTTGTCCTCTATAGAGGAGATATCGTTTCCACATATATACTGACTGATGCCAGGAAAACCCTTTTGTTCTTGGCTTTCACGCGCGTGAGTTGCGGCATGCCATCCGGCGAAAACAAGGAGAATAAGGCATATACCCGCTGGATTTTCTTCAATTTACGGCCAAATGAGATTGCCCGGTTCATAGAGCATCTGTAGAAAGGTACGTTTGTCCCTACCAGGGGAGCTAATGTCTATAAGCAACATAATCTCTCGAATTTCCTTCAAAAGGAAGTGCCAATGTGTTCAGAAACTTGTCTGAAAAACAATGATTTAATGATGTTCTTTGACTTTCAGGCCAAAAAGTCCCGCTTAAGGCCATATTTGAGGGCACTCGGCCTCTCTGGCGAAGCGGGAGCATTTCTGATGCGCCGCCACCGCGAAAGCAGTTTGAATACTTGTGGGTCCAACACGGACTTCAATGACAAAATTATGACCGCTTTAGTGAACATCTGTCCATTCTATGGCGGTCCTTGAAAGTACTTCATTTTCTCATGCGCTTTTGCCCGATTGCCCTAAAATTTCTTGTCCTCTATAGAGGAGATATCGCTTCCACATATATATTGACCGATGCCGTGAATGCGCTTTTGTTCTTGGCTTTCACGCTGTGATTTACAAAGATGCCATCCGCTAAAACAAGGAGAATAAGGCATATAGTCGCTGGATTTTCTTCAATTTACGCCCAAATGAGATTGCCGGATCATAGAGCATCCGCAGAAGGTACGTTTGTCCCTACCAGGGGCTAATGTCTATAAGCAACATAATCTCTCGAATTTCCTTCAAAAGGAAGTGCCAATGGGTTCGTAAACTTGTCGAAAAACAGCGATTTAATGATATTCTTTGACTTTCGTACAAAAAGTCCAGCTTAAGGTCGATTTGAGGGCACGGGCCTCTGGCGCGCGAAAGGGAGCATTTCTGGATGCCCGCCATGAAAGCAGTTTGAGTACTTGTGGGTCCAACACGGACTCAATGACAAAATTATTACCGCTTTAGTGAACATCTGTCCATTCTATGGCGTCCTTGAAAGTACTTCATTTTCTCATGCGCTTTTGCCGATTGCCCCTAAAATTTCTTGTCCTCTATAGAGGAGATATCGCTTCCACATATATATTGACCGATGCCAGAATGCCCTTTTGTTCTTGGCTTTCACGCGCGTGAGTTACAAAGATGCCATCCGCAAAAACAAGGAGAATAACGATATAGTCGCTGGATTTTCTTCAATTTACGGCCAAATGAGTTTGCCTCAATCATAGAGCATCCGCAGAAGGTACGTTTGTCCCTACCAGCGGGGCTAATGTCTATAAGCAACATAATATCTCGAATTTCCTTCAAAAGGAAGTGTCAATGGGTTCAAACTTGTCGAAAAACACCAAGAATGATGTTCTTTGACTTTCGTAGGCCAAAAAGTCCCGCTTAAGGCAGATTTGAGGGCACTCTGTGCCTCCCCGTGCAAGCGGGACCATTTCTGATTCGCTTCGCCATGAAAGCATTTGAGTACTTGTGGGTCCGACACGGACTCCAAATGACAAAATTATGACCGTTTTAGTGAAATCTCTCCATTCTATGGCAGTCCTGGAAAGTACTTCATTTTCTCGTGCGCTTTTTGCCTGATTACCCCAAAATTTCTTGTCCTCTATAGAGGAGATATCGTTTCCACATATATACTGACTGATGCCAGGAAAACCCTTTTGTTCTTGGCTTTCACGCGCGTGAGTTGCGGCATGCCATCCGGCGAAAACAAGGAGAATAAGGCATATACCCGCTGGATTTTCTTCAATTTACGGCCAAATGAGATTGCCCGGTTCATAGAGCATCTGTAGAAAGGTACGTTTGTCCCTACCAGGGGAGCTAATGTCTATAAGCAACATAGTCTCTCGAATTTCCTTCAAAAGGAAGTGCCAATGTGTTCAGAAACTTGTCTGAAAAATAGCGAGGAATGATGTTCTTCAACTTTCAGGACCAAAAAGTCCTGCTTAAGGCCGTATTGGAGGGCACTCCGGGCCTCCTGGCGCAAGCGGGGAGTATTTTCTGGATTCGCGTGCTCGCCGCGAGCAGTTTGAGTACTTATGTGTCCGACACGGGCTCCGAATGACAAAATTATGACCGTTTTAGTGAACATCTATCCATTCTATGGCAGTCCATGAAAGTACTTCATTTTCTCGTGCGCTTTTTGCCTGATTGCCCCAAAATTTCTTGTCCTCTATAGAGGAGATATCGTTTCCATATATATATTGACCGACGCCAGGAATGCCCTTTTGTTCCTGGCTTTCACGCTTGATAGAGGCAAAGGTGTCCCGTCTTTCGATGAGATGGTGGCTATCGTTTTGGATGAAGTCGACTTTGACGATCTGACTATGGACGTGAGAGGACGTCGCGCCTTAGCAATCGCTAAATCAACTCCGAGAGGTTATTGACCACACCGGAGCACGATCAACCTGACCACGAAGGTCTATTTCCTGCAGGCAAACAAAGAACAAGCAAGAAACTAAGATTGCAATCTGGATATTGCGAATATAAGAGGAAAGCTTTATTGATCAAGGTGGGGTTCTGTGATGCCTTTGTCTCTATCAAGTGGTATCAGCGCATCTGTCATTCATACCTACAGTCTATGAAAAAGCCACAAAAAAAGTTAGATTTGTTCATCCTTTATCCAAGCCAGTGTGAGCCTTTGCAATTTTCTATTCATTGCTTGCATAGTTGAATTATCGGTTGCATCGTCGTGTCAGTTGCTGGTCTTATTGTCTAGTTCCTTTAGAGTTTCGAGTTCTGTTCACATTAGTCACGCCGCCGCTGCATCATTATCCCTTCCGTTGTCCACCATCCCATCCATTAATTTTCACCACGTGCTACGCACTGTTTATTGTCATAATCATAGTTGAGGTCATTCACATCTTCGCCTGATCCAATCTGCATCTTATCTAGTTTGTCTTGGACAGAGGGAAAAAAAGATAGAGAAAAAAAAGAGAGAAAAAAGAAAAAAACAAAAATAGAGAGAAAAAAAATAAAAAAAAAGCTTGAGAAAAAAAGAGAGAAAAAAATCGGATCTATCAAGAATCAACCTCGTACCTGAATTCGGATTGGAATCTGTTTTGCGCACTGTTCAGTAAAACAGGTGTATCTTCCTCATACGAACTCCGTTTTGGCTCCATGAGTACTCAAATTGAAGCTAGCAACGAGCCGCATCTAAATAGTTGCAGAAGCTAGTTCAATATTTGACACCTCAAAATCGTCTTCTAAATAGGTCTTTTGCCCTCCAAGTTCGTTAGCACAGCTTGTTCCAATTTTTCAGGCCAGTTTTAGAATTCTTTGACTCCTCATATCAACTCGGAATTGAGTGATTCTTTTTGCATTGGAAAGATTGAGTTAGTAGCATTCTTTGAAAATTTATCAGAAAATTGGCTCAAACTTTTCAAGAGAAAAGTTGGAGAGAGAGTTGTTGTATATCCTGCGTGGCAGTTGTTTTTCATCATTATCTTCACTTATATTTTGCTGTCAAGAGCTACTTAGTATCCTTCATTGATGCTAGTTGTGCTACGCCGTGACCTCATTAGTGTTCTAGGCTCGCGTCACTAGTCCGGTCTAGCCTAGGACCAGCACAGTACCGTCGTTGAGCGTTTATTCAACATTGCATCTTTGAATTTATTATTGCTAATCTTTTGCTACCATATATAGCCAACCCAGCTCCACATATTTCTACACGTGTATACGTGACGCTCCCCGGCAATCGCTTTACTCAATATTCGAGTTACTTGACACCGCTGGTTGCCGATCACCGCCTGCTGCATGGTAAAAACTTGTAAGACATTGATATTTGCTTTACTGTGAGCGTTTTACCACCACATCCTAGTAGATATAGGAACATTATTTTTGGATTTTGTTTCTTGTTCTAGTAATCATGATAGGATCCAGAGTCAATTCATGGGCTTTGTCGATCGCGGAGACATACCACCACCTATGCAAATACCGAACTGGCCACGAGAGGTGCACAAACATCCAAATGCACTTGATCAGGTTCATGTTTCTATACCACCATTTAATGGCCGCTTTAGACCTGCTTTATATATTGAATGGGAGTTAGACATAAATAATATATTTGCTTCCCATAATTTGATGAACGTAAAAAAGTTACGGTTGTGGTTGGTTCTTTCACTGGTTATGCTCTAGTTTGGTGGAGTGAATATTGTCGGTTACACCCCGATTATGTACCTAATACTTGGGATGATTTAAAACATGTCATGAGAGATAGATTAAATCGATGTTTATTATACTCGTGGCATGATTAAAAACTGGAACATTTAAAACAAGGTAGTGACACCGTGAATAAAATATTATGATGATTTACAAACTACCATGTTGCACTCATTTTAGAAGAAAGTGAAGAAGATTTTATGGATAGATTTTGGGGAGGATTAAACCATAATATTCAGGAGATACTAATTCATGAAGAGTGTTATCCTATGGACCATTTGTTTCGCCTTGCTTGCAAAGCTGAACAGAAATAAAACGACGTGTTGCCCACAAGGAGAACAAGCGACGGTGCACATTCCAACTGTTGATACAGATGTTTATTCAACTACTAGGCGCACTATGACAACCACATCCGTTGTTGCGAGGACTACATCATCTCCACCATGTGACACATCACCATCGAGAGTGCTCTGATCATCTGAGTTGACTATAAGAGGTAATGACAAAGGTAGAGATTTTCCACTTTTACATGAGAATGATGCATGCCTATTTAACTTGAATACATCATGTGTTGAGCTACCCACTACTTTGATCACACCACCTATTTTAGAGGATTATGTTGATAATTTAACTTTGCCATGTGATCAAACAACTGAAATACCAACAATTTTGAGAGCACCTATTGAATTAACTGTAGATGCAAAAGAATGAATGTTTAATCATTTTGATATGACCTCTAATCTTGGTGATGAGTCTGTGTCGAATGACTCATTGCATATTTGCTTATCTAAGCATGTTGTAGCATGTAAATTTGATTCAAATAAGGTTTATTCACCAATGTTGGGATGGTTTAATGATGAACATTGTCAATCTTTTGAAATAAATAAGAGCTTCACTTATACGTGCAAACTGAGTTGCAATATTTTCATGCCTTCTAGTTCTTGTGCTAATTTGTTGGCTTTAGATTTTATGAACTATGCAAGTTACCCATCTATTCATGTGTCATATATGAAAAAATCAAGGGAAGTAAAAATGGACGACGTATACATATACAACATGTACACCTTGTCTCTTTTGTTAGACACATTTAAGATTAAGCAACGCCGAGGACGGCTTTGTTTTCAAGAAGGGGAGGATGATGAGGACATGACTACCTTGGATAAGACCAAAAATATTTGTCAGGTGATTTCTAGTGCAAACTATTCAATAATATATTTATGTTATCCAGAACAAAAATACTTCACATACTTTTGTGTTTTGTCTAATTGCAGGTGTATGGGACATTTGTACAATCCACATACGAAGATAAGGGACAAGGAGAAGTTTAGGTGCTGTCCAAAAAGTATTCTCACGTCACTTTTGGGCCAAGAGAAGATAGAGTCCAAGTCTCTCACGTTCTGGATTCAGACTACACAGACATACCTGACTCAAAACGCTAACAACTTTTTCATACGGACTCCGAATTGGGTGATTCTTTTTTTGTTGGAAAGTATATTTCATGCTCTTTCCAGCACAATTGGAATCACCTTAAAATACGTCCGGAGCGTTGAGTTATGGACGAAACAATCTGATGCTGCAGCAGAATCCGAGTCAAACTACATGTCCAAAGGTGTTACGTCACCTCCACTTGGGCCCATGAGCCTTGTACGACCTAGGGTTTGTTTTAGGCTGCCTTAGGACGTTCTCCCACCTCCTTGGACGTCACGCCTTGCTCCTATATAAGTAGATCCATCTAGTAGCTTTTTTCTAGGGATTTGTTTAGTTAAAAGTTAGCCATTGCAACTTCGTGTACTTCGTTTGTGTCCAACCACTGAGTTGTCACCTTTGTTTCACTTCCACTTCAGCAGCTTTTCCTTGATTTGTTTCCAACTGCTTGTCTCACCAAACACTGCACCAAGACCGCTATGGATCCCCACCTTATCCATACTTCATATATATCGCAATATCCAGATTGCTTTATTTTTTTGTTCTTCGATTGTTGCAGGAATAGATTTTTCTGGTCATTGATCAAGGCGAACTTTGTTACGATTGCTAAGGTTGAACGTCAGAAGATCGCCTCCACCAAATCGAGTCATCTCATCGAAGATCGACACCTCCGCCTATCAACTTGGCTCGATACCACTTGATAGAGGCAAAGGTGTCCCGCCTTCATGAGATGGCGGATTTCGCTTTGGTGGAAGTCGACTTTGACGATCCGACTACGAAGCGGCGAGGACGCCGCTTTAGCAATCGCTAAACCAACTCCGAGAGGTTATTGACCACGCCGAGCACGATCAACCTGACCACGAGGGTCTATTTCCTGCAGCAAACGAAGAACAAGCAAGAAACTGAGATTGCAATCTGGATATTGCGAATTTAAGATGAAAGCTTTATTGATCAAGGTGGGGTTCTGTGACGCTTTGTCCGGTCGCTGAACACAAACGGCACGCCAAGTTGCAGCTATGGCTAACTTTTGATCTAAACAAAACCCAAGAGAAAAGCTACTAGATGGATCTACTTATATAGGAGCAAGGGTGGCGGCCAAGGAGGTGGGAGGACATCCCAAGGCAGCCTAAAACTAACCCTGGTCGTACAAGGCCAATGGGCCCAAGTGGAGATGACGAACACCTTTGGACTTGTAGTTTGACTCGGATTCTGGTGCAGCGTCAGATTGTTTCGTCCACAACTCAACGCTCCGGACGGATTTTAAGGTGATTCCAACTGTGCTGGAACGAGCATGAAATCTACTTTCCAGCAAAAAAGAATCACCCAATTCGGAGTCCGTATGAAAAGTTGTTGACGTTTTGAGTCAGGTATGTCTGTGCAGTCCGAATCTGAATCCGTAACGTGAGAGACTTGGACTCTATCTCTCTTGGCCCAAAAGTGACGTGAGAAGACTTTTGAACACCACCTAAACTTCTCATTTTCCCTTATCTTCATATGTGGATTGTACAAATGTCCCATACACCTGCAATTAGACAAAACACAAAAGTATGTGAAGTATTTTTGTTCGATAACATAAATATATTATTGAATAGTTTGCACTAGAAATCACCGACAAATATGCATGTATGCAATATTTTTGGTCTTATCCAAGGTAGTCATGTCCTCATCATCCTCCCTTCTTGAAAACAAAGCCGCCCTCGCATTGCTTAGTCTGAAATGTGGCTAACAAAAGAGACAAGGTGTACATGTTGTATATGTATACGCCATCCATTTTACTTCCCTTAATTTTTGCATATATGACACGTGAATAGATGAGTAACTTGCATAGTTCATAAAATCTAAAACCAACAAATTAGCACAAGAACTAGAAGGCATGAAAATATTGCAACTCAGTTTGCACATATAAGTGAAGCTCTTATTTATTTCAAAAGTTTGACAATGTTCATCATTAAACCATCCCAACATTGGTGAATAAACCTTATTTGAATCAAATTTACATGCTACAACATGCTTAGATAAGCAAACATGCAATGAGTCATTCGACGCAGAATCATCACCAAGATTAGAGGTCATATCAAAATGATTAAACATTGATTCTTTTGCATCAACAGTTAATTCAATGGGTGCACTCAAAATTGTTGGTATTTCAGTTGTTTGATCACATGACGATTCATGACAGTTTCAAGATTCTCTAAAATAGGTGATGTGCTCAAATCACCTGTGTAACTCAACACATGATGCATCAAGTTAACTACGGATGCATCATTCTCATGTAAAGTTATATCATCAATACCTTTATCTGTTACCTTGTCGCAAAGACGAGCTGATGTAGGTACAGACGAGACAATGCACCATGCTCTTGAGATGATGCCACGCCACAATCCGAGGTGGGGCTGCTCTAACGGTGGAGGAACCAACCGCGGTGGTGAACATGAACTGAATAGTAGTTGTTGTAGTCACCCAATGCATCCTCCTCAGATTCTGCCTCTCAAAGGTACAAGCACTAACATACATACCTGTAATGCAACGAGGAATATACTGAAATCTTTCCTGAATATCATGGTTCAAACCACCAAAAATCTATTCATTGTATCATCCTTAGATTCTTCTATGTCACAATGATGCATATAAGATTTGAACTCTTTGTAGTAAGCATGAACAGTGTTGTTGCCTTGTTTAAATTGTTCAAATTTATGAAGCAATTCACGCATTTATAATAAGGAGGGAAAAATGTTTTCATTACATCTTTCAAATCTTTCCAAGTTGTGGGTTGGTTATCAATATTTTTCTTACAATGCACACTCCACCAAACTGAAGCAAAACCAGAATGCTCTAGTGGCAGTTCAGATCGCCAAGTTCGTAAAAGTCATGGTTACTAAAAACTTGTTCTACTTCAAACTCCCAAGCTAGATAAATAGCAGGATTAAATCTACCTCAAATGACGGTAAAGAGATAACCTGACCATGTGGTTGTGTGTGTTGTCCTAACTCTCGAGATGGTGAAGATGTGTCCATCGTCCAAGAACTTCTATCTCCGTAACCTGTCATGATTAGTAGAAACAAGAAACAATTCCGAATAATGTTCCTATGAACTACTAGGATGTGGTTGTAAAGTGCTCACAAGAAAGCAAATATCAATATCTTACAAGTTCTTACCATGCGGCAGGTGGTGACAGCAACCAGCGATGTCAAATAACTCAAGATTGTGTAAAGCGATTGCTGGGGAACGACGATACACGGTGTAGAAATATGTGGAGCTGGGTTGGCTATATATGGTAGCAAAAGATTAGCAATAATCAATTCAGAGATGCAATGTTGAATAAACGCCAACGACGGTATCAGGCTGGTCCTAGGCTAGACCGAACTAGAGACGCGAGCCTAGAACACTAATGAGGTCATGGCGAGCACAACTAGCATCAATGAAGGATACTAAGTAGCTCTTGACAGCAAGATATAAGTGAAGATCACAACGGTAGTGAAGATAATGATGAAAACAACTACCAAGGTGACATACAACAACTTTCTCCAACTTTCCTCTTGAAAAGTTTGAGCCAATTTTCTGATAAATTCTTTCAAAGAATGCTACTAACTCAAGCTTTCCAATGCAAAAGAATCACTCAATTCCGAGTTGATATGAGGAATCAAAGAATTCTAAAACTGGACTGAAAATTGGAACAAGCTGTGTTCACGAACTTCGAGGGCAAAAGACCTATTTAGAAGCCGATTTTGAGGTGTCAAATATTGAACTAGCTTCTGCAACTATTTAGATGCGGCTCGTCGCTAGCTTCAATTTGAGTACTCACGGAGCCAAAACGGACTTCGTATGAGGAAGATACACCTGTTTTACTGAACAGTGCACAAAACAGATTCCAATCCGAATTCAGGTACGAGATTGATTCTAGATAGATCCGATTTTTTTCCTTCTCTCTTTTTTTTTCCTCACGCTTTTATTCTTTTTCTTCTCTCTCTTTTTCTTTTTTTTTTCTTATTTTTCTCCTTTTTTTCTCTTTTTTTCTCCTCTTCCAAGACAAACTAGATAAGATGCAGATTGATCCGCGAAGATGTGAATGACCTCAACTATGATTATGACAATGAACAGCGCCAGAGCACGTGGTGGAAATTAATAGATGGATGGTGGACAACGGAAGGCATAATGATGCAGCGGCGTGACTAATGTGAACAGAACTCGAAACTCTAAAGGAACTAGACACTAAGACCAGCAACTCAACACGACGATGCAACCGATAATTCAATAATGCAACCAATGAAAAGAAAATTGGAAAGGCTCAGAGTGGCTTGGACAAAGGGTGAATAGATCTAACTATTTTTTGTGGCTTTTTCTTGGACAATAGGTAAGAAAATAAATCTAATCTAGGGAAAACTGGAAATTCTCACCGAGCAACCTGAAAACTGATACCACTTGATAGAGGCGGAGTGTCCCGATCTTCCCAACTCTCGTGATTAGTAGAAACAAGAAACAAAATCCAGAATAATGTTCCTATGAACTACTAGTATGTGGTTGTAAAGTGCTCACAGTAAAGCAAATATCAATATCTTACAAGTTCTTACCATGCGGTGTGGTGACAGCAAACCAGCGTGTCAAGTAACTCAAGATTGTGTAAAGCGATTGCTGTGGGAACGACGATACACGGTGTAGAAATATGTGGAGCTGGGTTGGCTATATATGGTAGCAAAAATTTAGCAATAAACAATTCAGAGATGCAATGTTGAATAAACGTCAACGACGGTATCTGGCTGGTCCTAGGCTAGACCGACTAGAGACGCGAGCCTAGAACACTAATGAGGTCACGGCATAGCACAACTAGCATCTATTAAGGATACTAAGTAGCTCTTGACAGCAAGATATAAGTGAAGATCACAATGGTAGTGAAGATAATGATGAAAACAACTACCAAGGTGACATACAACAACTCTCTCTCCAACTTTCCTCTTGAAAAGTTTGAGCCAATTTTCTGATAAATTCTTTCAAAGAATGCTACTAACTCAAGCTTTCCAATGCAAAAAGAATCACTCAATTCCGAGTTGATATGAGGAGTCAAAGAATTCTAAAACTGGCCTGAAAAATTGGAACAAGCTGTGTTCACGAACTTCGGAGGGCAAAAAGACCTATTTAGAAGCCGATTTTGAGGTGTCAAATATTGAACAAGCTTCTGTAACTATTTACATGCGGCTCGTCATTAGCTTCAATTTGAGTACTCACGGAGCCAAAACGGACTTCGTATGAGAAAGATACACCTATTTTACTGAACAGTGCGCAAAACAGATTCTAATCCGAATTCAGGTACGAGATTGATTCTAAATAGATCTGAATTTTTTCTTCTTTTTTTTCTCACACTTTTTTCACTTTTTTCTCCTTTTCTTTTTTTTCTTTCTTTTTTTTTCTTTTTTTCTCCCTCTTCCAAGACAAACTAGATAAGATGCAGATTGATCAGCAAAGATGTGAATGACCTCAACTATGATTATGACAATGAACAGCGGTAGCACGTGGTGGAAATTAATAGATGGGATGGTGGACAACGGAAGGGATAATGATGCAGCGGTATGGACTAATGTGAACAGAACTCAAACTCTAAAGGAACTAGACACTAAGACCAGCAACCGACACGACGATGCAACCGATAATTCAACTATGCAAGCAACGAATAGAAAATTGCAAAGGCTCGATCGCTTGGATAAAGGATGAACAGATCTAACTTTTTTGTGGCTTTTTCATGGACTATAGGTATGAACGATG
The DNA here is from genome assembly GCA_021437245.1 of Aegilops speltoides. Lineage (NCBI taxonomy): Eukaryota > Viridiplantae > Streptophyta > Magnoliopsida > Poales > Poaceae > Aegilops > Aegilops speltoides. The sequence goes on from JAHHZJ010002161.1 coordinate 41,155, forward strand.
ATGCGATCTAAACTATGAAAACTGTAAAATCTCACCGAGCAAACTGAAAACTGATACCACTTGATAGAGGCGGGTGTCCCGATCTTTCGATGAGATGATAACTATCGATTTGGTGGAGACGACTTTGACGATCCGACTACAAACGCAGTAACGACGCTGCGCCTTTAGCAATCGCTAAACCAACTCCGAGAGGTTATTGACCACGCCGAGCACAATCAACTCGACCACGAAGGTCTATTCCTGCAAGCAATCAAGAACAAGCAAGAATATGATAAAAGCAATCTGGATATTGCGTAGTATGTATGAAGTATTGATAAAGGTGAGGATCCGTAAGCGGTCTTGGTCTGGTCGTTGGACACAAACGGCACACGGTTGCAATGGCTAACTTTAACTAAACAAATCCCAAGGAAAAGCTACTAGATGGATCTACTTATATAGGAGCAAGGTGGCGGCCAAGGAGGTGGAGGACGTCCCAAGGCAGCCTAAAACTAACCCTAGGTCGTACAAGGCTCATGGGCCCAAGTGGAGGTGACGTAACACCTTTGGACTTGTAGTTTGACTCGGATTCTGCTGCAGCGTCAGATTGTTTCGTCCACAACTTAACGCTCCGGATGGATTTTAATTTGATTCCAACTGTGCTGGAAAGAGCATGAAATCTACTTTCCAACAAGAAAAGAATCACCCAATTCGGAGTCCGTATGAAAAAGTTGTTGACGTTTTGAGTCAGGTATGTCTGTGCAGTCCGAATCTGAATCCGTAACGTGAGAGACTTGGACTCTATCTTCTTGGCCCAAAAGTGACGTGAGAAGACTTTTTGAACAGCACCTAAACTTCTCCTTTTCCCTTATCTTCATATGTGGATTGTACAAATGTCCCATACACCTGCAATTAGACAAAGCACAAAAGTATGTGAAGTATTTTTGTTCTGGATAACATAAATATATTATTGAATAGTTTGCACTAGAAATCACCTGACAAATATGCATGTATGCAATATTTTTGGTCTTATCCAAGGTAGTCATGTCCTCATCATACGGATCCCCACCTTTATCAATACTTCATACATACTCGCAATATTCAGATTGCTTTTATCATATTCTTGCTTGTTCTTCGATTGCTTGCGTGAATAGACCTTCATGGTCGTTGATTGTGCTCCGTGGTCAATAACCTCGGAGTTGGTTTAGCGATTGCTAAGGCGCAACTCTCGCAAGTTTGTAGTCGGATCGCCAAAGTCGCTCCACCAAATCGATAGTTATCATCTCATCGAAAGATCGACACCCCGCCTCTATCAACGCAAGATGAGTTACAAAGATGCCATCCGCTAAAACAAGGAGAATAAGGCATATAGCCACCGGATTTTTTTCAATTTACGCCAAATGAGATCGCCTTGATCATAGAGCATCCGCAGAAGGTACGCTTGTCCCTACCAGGGGGGCTAATGTCTATAAGCAACATAATCTCTCGAATTTCCTTCAAAGGAAGTGCCAATGGGTTCGTAAACTTGTCCGAAAAACAGCGATTTAATGATGTTCTTTGACCTTCGTACAAAAAGTCCTGCTTAAGGTCAGATTTGAGGGCACTCCGTCCTCCCCGCGTAAGCGGAAGTATTTTCGATTCAAGGCCACCGCGAAAGCAGTTTGAGTACTTGTGGGTCCGACACGGACTCCAAATGACAAAATTATAAGCGCTTAGTGAACATCTCCCCATTCTATGGCATCCTTGAAAGTACTTCATTTTCTTATGCGCTTTTACCGATTGCCCAAAATTTCTTGTCCTCTATAAAGGAGATATCGCTTCCACATATATATCGACCGATGCCAGAATGCCTTTTGTTCTTGGCTTTCACGCACGTGAGTTACAAAGATGCCATCCGCTAAAAACAAGGAGAATAAGGCATATAGTCGCTGGATTTTCTTCAATTTACGCCAAATGAGATCGCCTTGATCATAGAGCATCCGTAGGAAGGTACGCTTGTCCCTATCGGGGGCTCATGTCTATAAGCAACATAATTTCTCGAATTTCCTTCAAAAGGAAGTGCCAATGGGTTCGTAAACTTGCCTCGAAAAAACAGCGATTTAATGATGTTCTTTGACTTTCGTACAAAACTCCTGCTTAAGGTCAGATTTGAGGGTACTCCGGCCTCCCGCGATAGCGGGAGTACTTTGATTCACAGGCCGCGAAAGCAGTTTGAGTACTTGTGGGTCCGACACGGACCAATGACAAAATTATGACCGCTTTAGTGAACATCTCTCCATTCTATGGCAGTCCTTGAAAGTACTTCACTTTCGCGCGCTTTTGCCTCATTGCCTAAAAATTTCTTGTCCTCTATAGAGGAGATATCGCCCACTTATATATCGACCGATGCCGTGAATGCCCTTTGTACCGGCTTTCACGCTGCGTGAGTTGCAAAGATGCCATCCGCTAAAACAAGGAGAATAAGGCATATAGTCGCTGGATTTTCTTCAATTTACGACCAAATGAGATCGCCTTGATCATAGAGCATCTGCAGAAAGGTACGTTTGTCCCTACCAGGGGGGCTAATGTCTATAAGCAACGAAAGAAGTCCACATAACCCCCTGAAGTTTCAGAAATCGGCTACTTAACCCCCTCAACTACAAAACCGGGTATATCACCCCCTGATGTTTACAAAACAAGATAAATTACCCCACATCATGTTATAAGCTGTTTTAGTAGGCGGTTTTGCAATCATGCGTGATTCAACCGGCTAAGGTGAAGATAGGGCCCACTTGTCGTGACTCAAATCTCTCCCTACTATGCACCGCTCGTAGTGCCTCGTGGTGCTACTCATGCCGCCTGCTGCTGCAGGCACTGATGAGCAGAGCTGGAGGGTTCAATGTGGCTGCACAACCGTGGCACGCGAAGATGTGTGAAGGTCTCAGAAGTGGCTGCATGCCTGCATCCTGGTAGTTGGCAATGCAACATCCCTGCAGGAACTTGCCGAGCTCTGCGAGTTCTTCATGTCCATGGACAACGGTAGCAGGAAGACATGTCCGGAGCTGGGCGCAGCAAGCGATGGAGCCCGGAGCAGCTATGACGCCACGCCGCCTAGAGGCAAATGAAAGGGTGCATGCACAAGGGCAGGAGCTGGTGGAGTACTCCTTTGCTTCGATCTGATCGTTTTGAGTGTTGTGTGCACTAGTGCTGAATCGATCTAAGTAAGGATCAATCATGAGCTTGTGTATGTGCATGTGTTGCCTTCCGGCTGGCGTCAAGATTAATTAACCGACCGGGTTGCCGTGGTACGCTACTGCTGCTAATTGATCGGTAGACTGTTGCCACGAGGAGGTTCCAATGAATCGCTGCAGACGCTGTCATCGTCGTCAGATCACCACCGGAGAGTACCGCAACGCTGAGCTAGGGCAACAATGTGAAAATGGATATGGTGTCGGTGGTGCACCATGCACGAGAGCAAGATGATGGGCGAAGCTTATAGGGGGCGGGCTGGCGGGCGCGCTGGCGAAAGCACGGCGGGCGGGCGCGACGAGCTCTTCAGCGGGCGGACGGGCGATGCATGGTTCATGGCGGATGAAGAGCTCGAGCGACAGTTTGGGGTCAAGACGACTCATGCAGCGTTAGTATGGATGTGTCGGCCGACCGTCTGCCTTTTCGCTACCCAAATGCATAAATGTCCCCGCCCTTTGGGGTCTAGCGTTGGAGTTGGCTGAGCTACGGAGATAGGAGCGAATGCGAGTTGCAGCATCAGATGGCGGTGGGGTTTCTGATGGCAAGGATGCACCGCCCAAGACTGCGCCTATATCGACGCTCCACGGAGAAACATGTCGTTGAAGGCCACATGGACAAAACTGCTCTCAAAACCACTTATAAAGCTTTCAGGGGGTGTTTTAAATGGTTTTGTAAAGTTTAGATGGTGTTATACCCGGTTTTATACTTGAGGGGGTTAAGTAGACTACTCCTGAAACTCGAGGGGGGTATGTGGACTTCTTTCATAAGCAACATAATCTCTCGAATTTCCTTCAAAAGGAAGTGCCAATGGGTTCAAACTTGTGTGAAAAACAAATGATTTAATGATGTTCTTTGACTTTCAGGCCAAAAGTCCCGCTTAAGGTCAGATTTGAGGGCACTGGCCTCCCCGTGCAAGCGGGAGCATTTTGATTCGATTCGCCATGAAAGCAGTTTGAGTACTTGTGGGTCCGACCCGACCAATGACAAAATATGACCGCTTTAGTGAACATCTGTCCATTCTATGGGAGTCCTTGAAAGTACTTCATTTTTCGCTTTTGCCTCGATTGCTCTAAAATTTCTTGTCCTCTATAGAGGAGATATCGCTTCCACATATATATTGACCGATGCCGTGAATGCCTTTTGTTCTTGGCTTCCACGCCGTGAGTTACAAAGATGCCATCCGCTAAAACAAGGAGAATATGGCATATAGCCGATGGATTTTCTTCAATTTACGCCCAAATGAGATCGCCTTGATCATAGAGCATCCGCAGAAGGTATGTTTGTCCCTACCAGGGGGCTAATGTCTATAAGCAACATAATCTCTCGAATTTCCTTCAAAAGGAAGTGCCAATGGGTTCGTAAACTTGTCTCAAAAAACAGCGATTTAATGATGTTCTTTGACTTTAGGGCCAAAAGTCCTGCTTAAGGTCAGATTTGAGGGCACTCCAGCCCTCGGCGCAAGCGAAGACTTTCTCGATTCGCCGTCGCCGAGCAGTTTGAGTACTTGTGGGTCCGACACGGACCAATGACAAAATTATGACCATTTTAGTGAACATCTGTCCATTCCATGACAGCCTTGAAAGTACTTCATTTTCGCATGATTTTTGCCTCGACACCCCAAAATTTCTTGTCTTCCATAGAGGAGATATCGCTTCACATATATATTGACCGATGCCAGAATGCCCTTTTGTTGTTGGCTTTCACGCTGAGTTACAAAGATGCCATCCCGCTAAAGCAAGGAGAATAAGGCATATAGTCACTGGATTTTCTTCAATTTACGCCGAAATGAGATCGCCTTGATCATAGAGCATCCGCAGAAGGTACGCTTGTCCCCACCCGGGGCTAATGTCAATAAGCAACATAATCTCGAATTTCCTTCAAAAGGAAGTGCCAATGGGTTCGTAAACTTGTCCGAAAAAAAATGATTTAATGATGTTGTTTGACTTTCAGTGTACAAAAAGTGGTGCTTAAGGTCAGATTTGAGGGCACCTGTGCCACCCGCGCAAGTGGGGAGTATTTTTTGATTTGCACGCCGCCGTGAGCAGTTTGAGTACTTGTGGGTCCGATACGGACCAATGACAAAATTATGACCGCTTTAGTGAACATCTCTCCATTCTATGGCGCCCTTGAAAGTACTTCATTTTCTCGCGCGCTTTTGCCCGATTGCCCTAAAATTTTTGTCCTCTATAGAGGAGATATCGTTCCACATATATATCGACCGATGCCAAGAATCCTGCTTTGTTCCGTGCTTTCACGCACGCTGCCATAAAGATGCCATCCGCTAAAACTAGGAGAATAAGGCATATAGCCTTTGGATTTTCTTCAATTTACGGCTAAATGAGATCGCCTTGATCATAGAGCATCCGCAGAAGGTACGCTTGTCCCTACAAGGGGGCTAATGTCTATAAGCAACATAATCTCTCGATTTTCCTTCAAAAGGAAGTGCCAATGGGTTCGTAAACCTGTCTAAAAACAGCGATTTAATGATATTCTTTGACTTTCGTGGCCAAAAAGTCCCGCTTAAGGTCAGATTTGAGGGCACTGGCTTCCCGCGAAGCGGGAGTATTTTCTGATTCGCGCCGCCGCAGCAGCAGTTTAAGTACTTGTGGGTCCGACACGACTCAATGACAAAATTATGACTGTTTTAGTGAACATCTCTCCATTCTATGGCGCCTTGAAAGTACTTCATTTTCTCGCGCTTTTGCCTCGATTGCCCTAAAATTTCTTGTCCTCTATAGAGGAGATATCGCTTCCACATATATATTGACCGTGCCAGAAAACCCTTTGTTCTTGGCTTTCACGCGTGAGTTGCAAAGATGCCATCCGCGAAAAACAAGGAGAATAAGGCATGTACCGCTGGTTTTTTTTCAATTTACGCCAAATGAGATTGCCCTTGATCATAGAGCATCTGCAGAAGGTACATTTGTCCCTACTAGGGGGCTAATGTCTATAAGCAACATAATCTCTCAATTTCCTTCAAAAGGAAGTGCCAATGTGTTCGTAAACTTGTCTCAAAAACAACGATTTAATGATGTTCTTCGACTTTCGTGACCAAAAGTCCTGCTTAAGGTCGATTTGAGGGCACTGGCCTCCCGCGCAAGCGGGAGCATTTTCTGATTCACATACGCCATGAAAGCAGTTTGAGTACTTATGGGTCCGACACGGCTCAATGACAAAATTATGGCCGCTTTAGTGAACATCCGTCCATTCTATGGCGCCTTGAAAGTACTTCATTTTTCGCGCTTTTGCCCGACGCCTAAAATTTCTTGTCCTCTATAGAGGAGATATCGGTTCCACATATATATCGACCGATGCCAGAATGCCCTTTTTTTCCGGCTTTCACACACGTGAGTTACAAAGATGCCATCCGCGAAAAACATGGAGAATAAGGCATATAGTCGCTGATTTTTTTCAATTTACGCCAAATGAGATCGCCGGATCATAGCGCATCCGCAGAAGGTACGCTTGTCCCTACCAGGGGGCTAATGTCTATAAGCAACATAATCTCTCAATTTCCTTCAAAAGAAGTGCCAATGGGTTCGTAAACCGTCTCAAAAACAATGATTTAATGATGTTCTTTGATTTTCGGGCCAAAAGTCCCGCTTGAGGTCAGATTTGAGGGCACCGGCCTCCCGCGCAAGCGGGAGTATTATCTGATTCGCTAGGCCACCGCTAGCAGTTTAAGTACTTGTGGGTCCCACACGGACCAATGACAAAATTATGACTGTTTTAGTGAACATGTTCCATTCTATGGCGTCCTTGAAAGTACTTCATTTTCTCGCATGCGCTTTTGCCCGATTGCCCCAAAACTTTCTTTGTTCTCTATAGAGGAGATATCGCTTCCACATATATATCGACCGATGCCAGAAAACCCTTTTGTTCTTGGCTTTCCGCCGTGAGTTGCAAAGATGCCATCCCGCAAAACAAGGAGAATAAGGCATATACCGCTGGATTTTTTCAATTTACGGCCAAATGAGATCGCCTTGATCATAGAGCATCCGCAGAAGGTACGCTTGTCCCTACTAGTGGGGCTAATGTCTATAAGCAACATAATATCTCGAATTTCCTTCAAAAGGAAGTGCCAATGGGTTCGTAAACTTGTGAAAAACAATGATTTAATGATGTTCTTTGACTTTCAGGCCAAAAGTCCTGCTTAAGGTCAGATTTGAGGGCACCCGGCCTCCCCGTGCAAGTGGGGAGCATTTCGATTCGCCGTCGCCGTGAGCAGTTTGAGTACTTGGGTCCGACACGACCAATGACAAAATTATGACCGCTTTAGTGAACATCCGTCCATTCTATGGCACCCTTGAAAGTACTTCATTTTCGCCGCTTTTTGCCGATTGTTCTAAAATTTCTTGTCCTCTATAGAGGAGATATCATTTCCACATATATATCGACCGCACCAGAATGCCCTTTGTTCTTGGCTTCCACGCTGTGAGTTACAAAGATGCCATCCGCGAAAAACATGGAGAATATGGCATATAGCCGATGGATTTTTCCAATTTACGCCCAAATGAGATTGCCTTGATCATAGAGCATCCGCAGAAGGTACATTTGTCCCTACCAGGGGCTAATGTCTATAAGCAACATAATCTCTCGAATTTCCTTCAAAAGGAAGTGCCAATGGGTTCGTAAACTTGTCCGAAAAACAAATGATTTAATGATGTTCTTTGAATTTTAGGGCCAAAAGTCCTGCATAAGGTCAGATTTGAGGGCACTCCAGCCTCGGCGCAAGCGGGAGATTTTCCTGATTCGCCACCGCCGCGAAAGCAGTTTGAGTACTTGTGGGTCCGACACGGACCAATGACAAAATTATGACCGCTTTAGTGAACATGTGTCCATTCTATGACAATTCTTGAAAGTACTTCATTTTCGCATGATTTTGCCCGATTGCCCCAAAATTTTTGTCTTCTATAGAGGAGATATCGCTTCCACATATATATTGACCGATGCCGTGAATGCCCTTTTGTTGTTGGCTTTCACGCCGTGAGTTACAAAGATGCCATCCGCTAAAGCAAGGAGAATAAGGCATAGTCAGCTGGATTTTGTTCAATTTACGCCCAAATGAGATCGCCTTGATCATAGAGCATCCGCAGAAGGTACGCTTGTCCTCACCAGGGGGCTAATGTCTATAAGCAACATAATCTCTCGAATTTCCTTCAAAAGGAAGTGCCAATGGGTTCACAAACTTGTCTCGAAAAACAATGATTTAATGATGTTGTTTCGACTTTCGTACAAAAAGTGGTGCTTAAGGGCGATTTGAGGGCACCCAGCCACCGGCGCAAGCGGGAGTATTTTCTGATTTGCACGCCGCCATGAAAGCAGTTTGAGTACTTGTGGGTCCGACACGGACCAATGACAAAATTATGACCGCTTTAGTGAACATCTCCATTCTATGGCGCCTTGAAAGTACTTCATTTTCGCGCGCTTTTTGCCCGATTGTTCTAAAATTTCTTGTCCTCTATAGAGGAGATATCGGTTCCACATATATATCGACCGATGCCTGAATCCTGCTTTGTTCTTGTGCTTTCATGCGCTGCTACATAAAGATGCCATCCGCGAAAAACAAGGAGAATAAGGCATATAGCCTTTGGATTTTCTTCAATTTACGGCTAAATGAGATCGCCTTGATCATATAGCATCCGCAGAAGGTACGCTTGTCCCTACCAGGGGGCTAATGTCTATAAGCAACATAATCTCTCGATTTTCCTTCAAAAGGAAGTGCCAATGGGTTCAAACTTGTTCGAAAAAAATGATTTAATGATATTCTTTGACTTTCAGGCCAAAAAGTCCTGCTTATATGATTTGAGGGCACTCCGGCCTCCGGCGGAAGCGGGAGTATTTTTGATTCAGGCCATGAAAGCAGTTTAAGTACTTGTGGGTCCGACATACTGATTCAATGACAAAATTATGACTGTTTTAGTGAACATCTCTCCATTCTATGGCGCCCTTGAAAGTACTTCATTTTCTCGCGCGCTTTTGCCCGATTGTTCTAAAATTTCTTGTCCTCTATAGAGGAGATATCGCTTCACATATATATCGACCGATGCCAGAAAACCTTTTTTGGCTTTCACGCTGCTGAGTTGCAAAGATGCCATCCGCGAAAACAAGGAGAATAAGGCATGTACCACTGGATTTTTTTCAATTTACGCCAAATGAGATCGCCTTGATCATAGAGCATCCGCAGAATGGTACGCTTGTCCCTACCAGGGGGCTAATGTCTATAAGCAACATAATCTCTCGATTTTCCTTCAAAAGCAAGTGCCAATGGGTTCGTAAACTTGTCTCAAAAAACAATGATTTAATGATATTCTTTGACTTTCGGCAAAAAGTCCCGCTTAAGGTCAGATTTGAGGGCACTCTGGCCTCCCGGCGAAGAGGGAGTATTTTCGATTCACAGGCCATGAAAGCAGTTTAGTACTTGTGGGTCCGACATGACCAATGACAAAATTATGACTATTTTAGTGAACATCTCTCCATTCTATGGCGCCCTTGAAAGTACTTCATTTTCTCGCGCGCTACCGATTGTTCTAAAATTTCTTGTCCTCTATAGAGGAGATATCGCTTCCACATATATATTGACCGATGCCGTGAAAACCCTTTGTTCTTGGCTTTCACGCTGTGAGTTGCAGATGCCATCCGCAAAAACAAGGAGAATAAGGCATGTACCGCTGGATTTTTTTCAATTTACGCCAAATGAGATCGCCTTGATCATAGAGCGCCCGCAGAAGGTACATTTGTCCCTACCAGGGGCTAATGTCTATAAGCAACATAATCTCTCGAATTTCCTTCAAAAGGAAGTGCCAATGTGTTCGTAAACTTGTGTGAAAAACATCGACTTAATGATGTTCTTGACTTTAGGACCAAAAGTCCCGCTTAAGGCCATATTTGAGGGCACTCCTGTTCCCCGCGAAGCGGGAGTATTTTCTCGATTCGCGCCGCGAAAGCAGTTTGAGTACTTATGTGTCCGACACGGCTCCAATGATAAAATTATGACCGCTTTAGTGAACATCTATCCATTCTATGGCGCCTTGAAAGTACTTCATTTTCTCGCGCTTTTTGATCGACATTCTAAATTTTTGTCCTCTATAGAGGAGATATCATTTCATATATATATTGACCGATGCCGTGAATGTCATTTTGTTCCGGCTTTCACGCTGCGTGAGTTACAAACATGCCATCCGCGAAAAACAAGGAGAATAAGGCATATAGCCACCGGATTTTCTTCAATTTACGCCAAATGAGATCGCCCTGATCATAGAGCATCCGCAAAAGGTACGCTTGTCCCTACCAGGGGGCTAATGTCTATAAGCAACATAATCTCGAATTTCCTTCAAAGGAAGTGCCAATGGGTTCGTAAACTTGTCTCAAAAAAATGATTTAATGATGTTCTTTGACCATCGTGGCCAAAAAGACCTGCTTAAGGTCAGATTTGAGGGCACTCCAGCCTCCCGCGTAAGCGGAAGTATTTTCTGATTCGCCGCCATGAAAGCAGTTTGAGTACTTGTGGGTCCGACACGGACCAATGACAAAATTATGACCGCTTTAGTGAACATCTCCATTCTATGGCAAGAATTGAAACTACTTCATTTTCTTATGCGCTTTTTGCCCGATCGCGCCCACAATTTCTTGTCCTCCATAGAAGATATATCGTTCCACTTATATATTGACCGATGCCAGAATCCTTTTGTTCCCGGCTTTCACGCCGTGAGTTACAAAGATGCCATCCGCGAAAACAAGGAGAATAAGGCATATAGCCATCGGATTTTTTCAATTTACGCCAAATGAGATCGCCCTGATCATAGAGCATCCGCAGAAGGTACGCTTGTCCCTACCAGGGGGCTAATGTCTATAAGAAACATAATCTCTAATTTCCTTCAAAAGGAAGTGCCAATGGGTTCGTAAACTTGTCTCAAAAAACAGCGATGAATGATGTTCTTTGACTTTCGTGGCCAAAAGTCCCGCTTAAGGCCATATTTGAGGGTACTCCGGCCTCCCGCGCAAGCGGGAGTATTTTTCGATTCGCGCCGCCGCCAGCAGTTTGAGTACTTGTGGGTCCGACACGGACCAATGACTAAATTATGACCGCTTTAGTGAACATCTCTCCATTCTATGGCGCCCTTGAAAGTACTTCATTTTCTCGCGCTTTTTGACCGATTATGCCTAAAATTTCTTGTCCTCTATAGAGGAGATATCGCTTCACATATATATTCACCGATGCTGTGAATGCCCTTTTGTTCTTGGCTTTCACGCTGTGAGTTACAAAGATGCCATCCGCTAAAACAAGGAGAATAAGGCATATAGCTGGATTTTCTTCAATTTACGCCCAAATGAGATCGCCTTGATCATAGAGCATCCGAGAAAGGTACGCTTGTCCCTACCAGGGGGCTAATGTCTATAAGCAACATAATCTCGAATTTCCTTCAAAAGGAAGTGCCAATGGGTTCGTAAACTTGTCTCAAAAACAGCGATTTAATGATGTTCTTGACTTTAGGGCCAAAAGTCCCGCTTAAGGTCAGATTTGAGGGTACTCCCGCCTCCGCGCTTAGCGGGAGTATTTTCGATTCACGCCGCCGCAAGCAGTTTGAGTACTTGTGGGTCCGACACGGACTCAATGACAAAATTATGACCGCTTTAGTGAACATCCGTCCATTCTATGGCGCCCTGAAAGTACTTCATTTTTCGCGCGCTTTTTGCCGATTGCCCTAAAATTTCATGTCCTCTATAGAGGAGATATCGGTTCCACTTATATATTGAATGATGCCAGAATGCCGCTTTGTTCCTGGCTTTCACGCTGCGTGAGTTGCAAAGATGCCATCCGCGAAAACAAGGAGAATAAGGCATATAGTCACTGGATTTTCTTCAATTCATGGCCAAATGAGATCGCCTTGATCATAGAGCATCCGCAGAAGGTACGCTTGTCCCTACCAGGGGGCTAATATCTATAAGCAACATAATCTCTCGAATTTCCTTCAAAAGGAAGTGCCAATGGGTTCGTAAACTTGTTTGAAAAACAATGATTTAATGATGTTCTTTGACTTTCGTGGCCAAAAGTCCTGCTTAAGGTCAGATTTGAGGGCACTCCGGCCTCCCGTGCAAGCGGGAGCATTTGTTAGATTCGTCACGCCATGAAAGCAGTTTGAGTACTTGTGGGTCCGACACGGACCAATGACAAAATTATGAACGCTTTAGTGAACATCCGTCCATTCTATGGCGCCTTGAAAGTACTTCATTTTCTCGCGCTTTTGCCCGATTGCCTAAAATTTCATGTCCTCTATAGAGGAGATATCGGTTCCACTTATATATTGAATGATGCCAGAATGCCGCTTTGTTCTGGCTTTCACGCGTGAGTTAAAGATGCCATCCGCTAAAACAAGGAGAATAAGGCATATAGTCATGGATTTTCTTCAATTCATGGCCAAATGAGATTGCCTTGATCATAGAGCATCCGCAGAAGGTACGCTTGTCCCTACCAGGGGGCTAATATCTATAAGCAACATAATCTCTCGAATTTCCTTCAAAAGGAAGTGCCAATGGGTTCGTAAACTTGTTTGAAAAACAATGATTTAATGATGTTCTTTGACTTTCAGGCCAAAAAGTCCCGCTTAAGGTCAGATTTGAGGGCACCGGCCTCCCGGTGCAAGCGGGAGCATTTGTTAGATTCATCGCCATGAAAGCAGTTTGAGTACTTGTGGGTCCGACACGGACCAATGACAAAATTATGAACGCTTTAGTGAACATCTGTCCATTCTATGGCGCCCTTGAAAGTACTTCATTTTCGCGCGCTTTTTGCCCGATTGTTCTAAAATTTCTTGTCCTCTATAGAGGAAATATCGCTTCCACATATATATTGACAGATGCCATGAATGCCCTTTTGTTCTTGGCTTTCACGCTGTGAGTTACAAAGATGCCATCCGAATAAATAAGGAGGATAAGGCATATAGTCGATGGATTTTCTTCAATTTACGCCCAAATGAGATCGCCTTGATCAAAGAGCATCCGCAGAAGGTACGCTTGTCCCTACCAGGGGGCTAATGTCTATAAGCAACATAATCTTCGAATTTCCTTCCAAAGGAAGTGCCAATGGGTTCGTAAACTTGTCCGAAAAAACAATGATTTAATGATGTTCTTTGACTTTAGGGCCAAAAGTCCTGCTTAAGGTCAGATTTGAGGGCACTTAGGCCTCCCGCGCAAGCGGGAGTATTTTCTGATTCGCAGGCCGCCATGAAAGCAGTTTGAGTACTTGTTGGTCCGACACGGACCAATGACAAAATTATGACCGCTTTAGTGAACATCTCTCCATTCTATTGCGCCCTTGAAAGTACTTCATTTTCTCGCGCGCTTTTACCGATTGCCCTAAAACTTCTTGTCCTCTATAGAGGAGATATCGGTTCCACATATATATCGACCGCTGCCAGAATGCCATTTTGTTCTGGCTTTCACGCTGAGCCATAAAGATGCCATCCGCTAAAAACAAGGAGAATAAGGCATATAGCCACTTGATTTTTTTCAATTCACGGCCAAATGAGATCGCCTTGATCATAAAGCATCCGCAGAAGGTACGCTTTCCCTACCAGGGGGCTAATGTCTATAAGTAACATAATCTCTCGAATTTCCTTCAAAAGGAAGTGCCAATGGGTTCGTAAACTTGTTTGAAAACAATGATTAATGATGTTCTTTGACTTTCAGGCCAAAAGTCCCGCTTAAGGTCAGATTTGAGGGCACCGCCTCCCGTGCAAGCGGGAGCATTTTCGATTCGCGCATGAAAGCAGTTTAGTACTTGTGGGTCCGACATGGACTCAATGACAAAATTATGACTGTTTTAGTGAACATTTGTCCATTCTAAGGCGCCCTTGAAAGTACTTCATTTTCTCGCGCTTTTTGCCCGATTGCCCTAAAATTTCTTGTCCTCTATAGAGGAGATATCGGTTCCACATATATATTGACCGATGTCGAATGCCATTTTGTTCCCGGCTTTCGCTGGCCACATAAAGATGCCATCCGCGAAAAACAAGGAGAATAAGGCATATAGCCACTTGATATTTTTCAATTCACGCCAAATGAGATTGCCCGGATCATAAAGCATCCGCAGAAGGTACGCTTTCCTACCAGGGGGCTAGTGTCTATAAGCAACATAATCTCTAATTTCCTTCAAAAGGAAGTGCCAATGGGTGCGTAAACTTGTTTGAAAACAATGATTTAATGATGTTCTTTGACTTTCAGGCCAAAAGTCCCGCTTAAGGTCAGATTTGAGGGCACCGGCCTCCCGTGCAAGCGGGAGCATTTCGATTCGCCGCCATGAAAGCAGTTTAGTACTTGTGGGTCCGACATGGACTCAATGACAAAATTATGACCGCTTTAGTGAACATTTGTCTATTCTATGGCGCCTTGAAAGTACTTCATTTTCTCGCGCTTTTACCGATTGCCTCTAAAATTTCTTGTCCTCTATAGAGGAGATATCGCTTCCACATATATATCGACCGATGCCATGAATGCCCTTTTGTTCTTGGCTTTCACGCCGTGAGTTATAACATGCCATCCGCGTAAAATAAGGAGAATAAGGCATATAGTCGATGGATTTTCTTCAATTTACGCCCAAATGAGATTGCCCGGATCAAAGAGCATCCGCAGAAGGTACGCTTGTCCCTACCAGGGGCTAACGCCTATAAGCAACATAATCTCTCTAATTTCCTTCAAAAGGAAGTGCCAATGGGTTCGTAAACTTGTTTGAAAAACAAGCGATTTAATGATGTTCTTTGACTTTCAAGGCCAAAAGTCCTGCTTAAGGTCAGATTTGAGGGCACCGGCCTCCCGGCGCAAGCGGGAGTATTTTCTAGATTCACGCCACAAAGCAGTTTGAGTACTTGTGGGTCCGACACGGACCAATGACAAATATATGACCGCTTTAGTGAACTCTCTCCATTCTATGGCGCCCTTGAAAGTACTTCATTTTCTCGTATGCTTTTGCCCGATTGTTCTAAAATTTCTTGTCCTCTATAGAGGAGATATCGTTCCACATATATATTAACCGATGCCAGAATGCTATTTTGTTCCTGGTTTTCACGCCGCTGCCATAAAGATGCCATCCGCGAAAACAAGGAGAATAAGGCATATAGTCACTTGATTTTTTCAATTTACGCCAAATGAGATCGCCGGATCATAGATTATCCGCAGAAGGTACGCTTGTCCCTACCAGGGGGCTAATGTCTATAAGCAGCATAATCTCTCAAATTTCCTTCAAAAGGAAGTGCCAATGGGTTCGTAAACTTGTCCTAAAAAACAATGATTTAATGATGTTCTTTGACTTTCGTGGCCAAAAGTCCTGCTTAAGGTCAGATTTGAGGGCACTCCAGCCCCCGCCGCAAGCGGGAGCATTTTCGATTTCGCCATGAAAGCAGTTTGAGTACATGTGGGTCCGACAGGACCAATGACAAAATTATGACCGCTTTAGTGAACATCCGTCCATTCTATGACCGCCCTTGAAAGTACTTCATTTTCTAGTGCGCTTTTTGCTCGATTGCCCTAAATTTCTTGTGTTCTATAGAGGAGATATCGCTTCCACATATATATTGACCGATGCCAGAATGCCCTTTTGTTCTTAGCTTTCACGCAAGATGAGTTACAGATGCCATCCGCGAAAAGCAAGGAGAATAAGGCATATAGCTGGATTTTCTTCAATTTACGCCCAAATGAGATTGCCCGGATCATAGAGCATCCGCAGAAGGTACGCTTGTCCCTATCAGGGGCTAATGTCTATAAGCAACATAATCTCTCGAATTTCCTTCAAAAGGAAGTGCCAATGGGTTCGTAAACTTGTCTCAAAAAACAGTGATTTAATGATGTTCTTTGACTTTCAGGCCAAAAAGTCCTGCTTAAGGTCAGATTTGAGGATACCCGGCCTCCCGGCGCTTAGCGGGAGTATTTTCTGATTTGCGGTTTCGCCATGAAAGCAGTTTGAGTACTTGTGGGTCCGACACGGACTTCAATGACAAAATTATGACCGCTTTAGTGAACATCTTCCATTCTATGGCGCCTTGAAAGTACTTCATTTTCTCGCGCTTTTTACCGATTGCCCTAAAATTTTTTGTCCTCTATAGTAGATATATCGGTTCCACTTATATATTGACCGATGCCGTGAATGCCGCTTTTGTTCTGGCTTTCACGCCGCTGAGTTGCAAAGAAGCCATCCGCAAAACAAGGAGAATAAGGCATATAGTCACAGGATTTTTTCAATTCACGCCAAATGAGATTGCCCTGATCATAGAGCATCCGCACAAAGGTACGCTTGTCCCTACCAGGGGGCTAATGTCTATAAGCAACATAATCTCTCTAATTTCCTTCAAAAGGAAGTGCCAATGGGTTCGTAAACTTGTTTGGAAAACAAATGATTTAATGATGTTCTTTGACTTTCAGGCCAAAAAGTCCAGCTTAAGGTCAGATTTGAGGGCACTGGCCTCCCCGTGCAAGCGGGAGCATTTCTCGATTCGCCGCCATGAAAGCAGTTTGAGTACTTGTGGGTCCGACATGGACCAATGACAAAATTATGACCGCTTTAGTGAACATCCGTCCATTCTATGGCGCCCTTGAAAGTAATTCATTTTCGCGCGCTTTTTGCCCGATTGTTCTAAAATTTTTTGTCCTCTATAGAGGACATATCGCTTCCACATATATATCGACCGATGCCAAGAATGCCCTTTTGTTCTTGGCTTTCACGCCGTGAGTTACAAAGATGCCATCCGCCAAAATAAGGAGAATAAGGCATATAGCCGATGGATTTTCTTCAATTTACGCCCAAATGAGATTGCCCTTGATCAAAGAGCATCCGCAGAAGGTACGCTTTGTCCCTACCAGGGGCTAATGTCTATAAGCAACATAATCTCTCGAATTTCCTTCAAAAGGAAGTGCCAATGGGTTCGTAAACTTGTTTGAAAAATAGCGACAAATGATGTTCTTTGACTTTCAGGCCAAAAAGTCCCGCTTAAGGTCAGATTTGAGGGCACCGGCCTCCCGGGCGCAAGCGGGAGTATTTTCTAGATTCGCCGTCACGAGAGCAGTTTGAGTACTTGTGGGTCCGACACGGACCAATGACAAATATATGACCGCTTTAGTGAACTTTCTCCATTCTATGGCGCCCTGAAAGTACTTCATTTTCTCGCGCTTTTTACCGATTGCGCCTAAAACTTTTGTCCTCTATAGAGGAGATATCGTTCCATATATATCGACCGATGCCAGAATGCCATTTTGTTCCTGGTTTTCACGCCTGCCGCCACAAAAGATGCCATCCGCTAAAACAAGGAGAATAAGGCATATAGCCACTTGATTTTTTCAATTTACGGCCAAATGAGATCGCCCTGATCATAGATTATCCGCAGAAGGTACGCTTGTCCCTACCAGGGGGCTAATGTCTATAAGCAACATAATCTCTCGAATTTCCTTCCAAAGGAAGTGCCAATGGGTTCGTAAACTTGTCAAAAAAATGATGAATGATGTTCTTTGACTTTCAGGCCAAAAAGTCCCGCTTAAGGTCAGATTTGAGGGCACTCCAGCCCCCGCCGCAAGCGGGAGCATTTCGATTCGCCACCGTCATGAAAGCAGTTTGAGTACATGTGGGTCCGACAGGACCAATGACAAAATTATGACCGCTTTAGTGAACATCCGTCCATTCTATGACCGCCTTGAAAGTACTTCATTTTCTTGTGCGCTTTTGCCCGATTGTTCTAAAATTTCTTGTGTTCTATAGAGGAGATATCGCTTCACATATATATTGACCGATGCCGTGAATGCCCTTTTGTTCTTAGCTTTCACGCCGCATGAGTTACAAAGATGCCATCCGCCAAAGCAAGGAGAATAAGGCATATAGCCGCTGGATTTTCTTCAATTTACGCCCAAATGAGATCGCCTTGATCATAGAGCATCCGCAGAAAGGTACGCTTGTCCCTACCAGGGGCTAATGTCTATAAGCAACATAATCTCTCGAATTTCCTTCAAAAGGAAGTGCCAATGGGTTCAAACTTGTCCAAAAAAATGATTTAATGATGTTCTTCGACTTTGAGGGCCAAAAAGTCCTGCTTAAGGTCAGATTTGAGGGTACTCGGCCTCCGGGCGCAAGCGGGAGTATTTTCTCGATTCGCGTTTCGCCATGCAAAGCAGTTTGAGTACTTGTGGGTCCGACACGACTTCAATGACAAAATTATGACCGCTTTAGTGAACATCTCTCCATTCTATGGCGCCTTGAAAGTACTTCATTTTCTCGCGCGCTTTTTACCCGATTGCCCCCAAATTTCTTGTCCTCTATAGTAGATATATCGTTCCACTATATATCGACCGATGCCAGAATGCCGCTTTGTTCTCGGCTTTCACGCGCGTGAGTTGCAAAGAAGCCATCCCGCAAAAACAAGGAGAATAAGGCATATAGTCACTGGATTTTTTCAATTCACGCCAAATGAGATCGCCCTGATCATAGAGCATCCGCACAAAGGTACGCTTGTCCCTACCAGGGGGCTAATGTCTATAAGCAACATAATCTCTCGAATTTCCTTCAAAAGGAAGTGCCAATGGGTTCTAAACTTGTTTGGAAAACAGCGATTTAATGATGTTCTTTGACTTTCAGGCCAAAAGTCCAGCTTAAGGCCGATTTGAGGGCACTGGCCTCCCGTGCAAGCGGGAGCATTTCTCGATTCGCCATTGCCATGAAAGCAGTTTGAGTACTTGTGGGTCCGACATGGACCAATGACAAAATTATGACCGCTTTAGTGAACATCCGTCCATTCTATGGCGCCCTGAAAGTAATTCATTTTCTCGCGCGCTTTTTGCCCGATTGTTCTAAAATTTCTTGTCCTCTATAGAGGAGATATCGCTTCCACATATATATCGACCGATGCCAAGAATGCCCTTTTGTTCTTGGCTTTCACGCCGCGTGAGTTACAAAGATGCCATCCGCTAAAATAAGGAGAATAAGGCATATAGCCGATGGATTTTCTTCAATTTACGCCCAAATGAGATCGCCCGGATCAAAGAGCATCCGCAGAAGGTACGCTTGTCCCTACCAGGCTAATGTCTATAAGCAACATAATCTCTCGAATTTCCTTCAAAAGGAAGTGCCAATGGGTTCAAACTTGTTTGAAAAATAGCGACAAATGATGTTCTTTGACTTTCAGGCCAAAAAGTCCCGCTTAAGGTCAGATTTGAGGGCACTGGCCTCCCGCGCAAGCGAGTATTTTCTAGATTCGCTTGTTCGCCGAGAGCAGTTTGAGTACTTGTGGGTCCGACACGGACCAATGACAAATATATGACCGCTTTAGTGAACTTCTCCATTCTATGGCGCCCTTGAAAGTACTTCATTTTCTCGCGCTTTTGCCCCGATTGCCCTAAAACTTCTTGTCCTCTATAGAGGAGATATCGGTTCCACATATATATCGACCGATGCCAGAATGCCATTTTGTTCCTGGTTTTCACGCTGCCCATGCATAAAGATGCCATCCGCGAAAACAAGGAGAATAAGGCATATAGCCACTTGATTTTCTTCAATTTACGCCAAATGAGATTGCCTCGATCATAGATTATCCGCAGAAGGTACGCTTGTCCCTACCAGGGGCTAATGTCTATAAGCAACATAATCTCTCGAATTTCCTTCAAAAGGAAGTGCCAATGGGTTCGTAAACTTGTCCGAAAAACAAATGAAGAATGATGTTCTTTGACTTTCGGGCCAAAAGTCCTGCTTAAGGTCAGATTTGAGGGCACTCCAGCCCCGCCGCAAGCGGGAGCATTTCTCGATTCGCCATCGCCATGAAAGCAGTTTGAGTACTTGTGGGTCCGACACGGACTCAATGATAAAATTATGACCGCTTTAGTGAACATCCGTCCATTCTATGACTATCCTTGAAAGTACTTCATTTTCTTGTGCGCTTTTACTCGATTGCCCCAAAATTTCTTGTCTTCTATAGAGGAGATATCGCTTCACATATATATCGACCGATGCCAGAATGCCCTTTTGTTCTTAGCTTTCACGCTGCGTGAGTTACAAAGATGCCATCCGCGTAAAACAAGGAGAATTAGGCATATAGTCACTGGATTTTCTTCAATTTACGCCCAAATGAGATTGCCCGGATCATAGAGCATCCGCAGAAGGTACGCTTTTCCCTACCAGGGGCTAATGTCTATAAGCAACATAATCTCTCGAATTTCCTTCAAAAGGAAGTGCCAATGGGTTCGTAAACTTGTCTGAAAAACAATGACTTAATGATGTTGTTTGACTTTCAGGCCAAAAAGTCCTTCTTAAGGTCAGATTTGAGGGCACTCAGCCACCTAGCGCAAGCGAGAGTATTTTCGATTCGCAGACGCCGCCATGAAAGCAGTTTGAGTACTTGTGGGTCCGACACGGACCAATGAGAAAATTATGACCGCTTTAGTGAACATCTCTCCATTCTATGGCGTCCTTGAAAGTAATTCATTTTCGCGCGCTTTTTGCCTCGATTGCCCCAAATTTCTTGTCCTCTATAAAGGAGATATCGTTCCACATATATATTGACCGATGCCAGAATGCCATTTTGTTCTTGGCATTCACGCTGCAGCCATAAAGATGCCATCCGCGAAAACAAGGAGAATAAGGCATATAGCCACTTGATTTTCTTCAATTTACGCCAAATGAGATCGCCTTGATCATAGAGCATCCGCAGAAGGTACGCTTGTCCTACCAGGGGGCTAATGTCTATAAGCAACATAATCTCTCGAATTTCCTTCAAAAGGAAGTGCCAATGGGTTCGTAAACTTGTCTCAAAAAACAAGGATTTAATGATGTTGTTTGACTTTCAGGCCAAAAAGTCCTGCTTAAGGTCAGATTTGAGGGCACTCCAGCCACCCGCGCAAGCGGGAGTATTTTATGATTCGCACGCCGCCATGAGCAGTTTGAGTACTTGTGGGTCCGACACGGACTCAATGACAAAATTATGACCGCTTTAGTGAACATCTCTCCATTCTATGGCGCCCTGAAAGTACTTCATTTTCTCGCACTTTTGCCCGATTGCTCTAAATTTCTAGTCCTCTATAGAGGAGATATCGTTCCACAAATATATCGACCGATGCCAGAAAACCCTTTTGTTCTTGGCTTTCACGCTGTGAGTTGCAAAAGATGCCATCCGCAAAACAAGGAGAATAAGGCATATACCGCCGGATTTTTTTCAATTTACGGCCAAATGAGATTGCCCGGATCATAGAGCATCCGCAGAAGGTACGCTTGTCCCTACCAGGTGGCTAATGTCTATAAGCAACATAATCTCTCGAATTTCTTCAAAAGGAAGTGCCAATGTGTTCAAACTTGTCCGAAAACAAGCGATTTAATGATGTTCTTTGACTTTCGTGACCAAAAGTCCCGCTTAAGGTCGATTTGAGGGCACTCCGGCCTCCCCGCGCAAGCGGGAGTATTTTTCGATTCGCGACTCGCCGCGAAAGCAGTTTGAGTACTTATGGGTCCGACACGGCCTCAATGACAAAATTATGGCCGCTTTAGTGAACATCCGTCCATTCTATAGCAGCCCTTGAAAGTACTTCATTTTCTCGTGCGCTTTTTGCCCGATTGCCTAAAATTTCTTGTCCTCTATAGAGGAGATATCGCTTCCAAATATATATCGACCGACACCAGAATGCCCTTTTGTTCTTGGCTTCACGCTGTGAGTTACAACATGCCATCCGCGAAAACAAGGGGAATAAGGCATATAACCACCGGATTTTTTTCAATTTACGGCCAAATGAGATCGCCTTGATCATAGAGCATCCGCAGAAGGTACGCTTGTCCCTACCAGGGGCTAATGTCTATAAGCAACATAATCACTCTAATTTCCTTCAAAAGAAAGTGCCAATGGGTTCGTAAACTTGTCTCAAAAACAATGATTTAATGATGTTCTTTGACTTTGTATTAAAAAGTCCCGCTTAAGGTCAGATTTGAGGGCACCTGTGCCACCCGGCGCAAGAGGGGAGTATTTTCTGATTCGCACGCCGCCATGAAAGCAGTTTGAGTACTTATGGGTCCGACACGGACCAATGACAAAATTATGACCGCTTTAGTGAAAATCTTCCATTCTATGGCGTCCTTGAAAGTACTTCATTTTCATTCGCTTTTTACTCGATTGCCCTAAAATTTCTTGTCCTCTATAGAGGAGATATCGCTTCACATATATATCGACCGATGCCAGAATGCCCTTTGTTCTTGGCTTTCACGCTGTGAGTTACAAAGATGCCATCCGCAAAAACAAGGAGAATAAGGCATATAGCCACCGGATTTTCTTCAATTTACGCCTAAATGAGATTGCCCGAATCATAGAGCATCCGCAGAAGGTACTTTTGTCCCTACCAGGGGGCTAATGTCTATAAGCAACATAATCTCTCAATTTCCTTCAAAAGGAAGTGCCAATGGGTTCGTAAACTTGTCCGAAAAAATGCGATTTAATGATGTTCTTTGACTTTCAGTACAAAAAGTCCCGCTTAAGGTCAGATTTGAGGGCACTCTAGGCCTCCCGGCGCAAGCGGGAGTATTTTTGATTCAGACGCCACCGCGAGCAGTTTGAGTTGTTGTGGGTCCGACACGGACTTCAATGACAAAATTATGACCGCTTTAGTGAACATCTCGTCCATTCTATGGCGCCTTGAAAGTACTTCATTTTCTCGCGCTTTGTTGCTCGATTGCCCTAAAAGTTCTTGTCCTCTATAGAGGAGATATCGCTTCACATATATATCGACCGATGCCAGAAAACCTTTGTTCTTGGCTTTCACGCTGAGTTGCAAAGATGCCATCCGCGTAAAACAAGGAGAATAAGGCATATACCGCCGATTTTTTCAATTTACGGCCAAATGAGATTGCCCTTGATCATAGAGCATCCGCAGAAAGGTACGCTTGTCCCTACCAGGGGGCTAATGTCTATAAGCAACATAATCTCGAATTTCCTTCAAAAGGAAGTGCCAATGTGTTCGTAAACTTGTCCGAAAAACAATGATTTAATGATGTTCTTCGACTTTCAGACCAAAAGTCCCGCTTAAGTCAGATTTGAGGGCACTGGCCTCCCGGCGCAAGCGGGAGTATTTTCGATTCACAGGCCGCCGCCAAGCAGTTTGAGTACTTATGGGTCCGACACGGCCCAATGACAAAATTATGGCCGCTTTAGTGAACATGTGTCCATTCTATGGCGCCTTGAAAGTACTTCATTTTCTCGTGCTTTTTTGGCTCGATTGCCTAAAATTTCTTGTCCTCTATAGAGGAGATATCGCTTCCACATATATATCGACCAACACCAGAATGCCCTTTTGTTCTTGGCTTTCACGCTGCGTGAGTTACAAAGATGCCATCCGTGAAAACAAGGAGAATAAGGCATATAGCCACCGGATTTTCTTCAATTTACGCCAAATGAGAATGCCCGGATCATAGAGCATCCGCAGAAGGTACGCTTGTCCCTACCAGGGGGCTAATGTCTATAAGCAACATAATCTCTCGATTTTCCTTCAAAAGGAAGTGCCAATGGGTTCAAACTTGTCCAAAAAACAATGATTTAATGATGTTCTTTGACTTTCAGCCAAAAGTCCCGCTTAAGGTCAGATTTGAGGGCACTCTAGGCCTCCCGCGCAAGCGGGAGTATTTTTCGATTCGCATTCGCCATGAAAGCAGTTTGAGTACTTGTGGGTCCGATATGGACTTCAAATGACAAAATTATGACCGCTTTAGTGAACATCCGTCCATTCTATGGCGCCCTTGAAAGTACTTCATTTTCTCGCGCTTTTTGTCCGATTGCCCTAAAAGTTCTTGTCCTCTATAGAGGAGATATCGCTTCACATATATATCGACCGATGCCAGAAAACCCTTTTGTTCTTGGCTTTCACGCCGCTGAGTTGCAAAAGATGCCATCAAAGTAAAACAAGGAGAATAAGGCATATACCCGCTGGATTTTCTTCAATTTACGCCAAATGAGATTGCCCGGATCATAGAGCATCCGCAGAAGGTACGCTTATCCCTACCAGGGGGCTAATGTATAAGCAACATAATCTCTCGAATTTCCTTCAAAAGGAAGTGCCAATGTGTTCGTAAACTTGTCCAAAAAACAGCGATTTAATGATGTTCTTCGACTTTCAGACCAAAAGTCCTGCTTAAGGTCAGATTTGAGGGCACCTGGCCTCCCCGCGCAAGCGGGAGCATTTTCCGATTGCGCGCCGCCGCCAGCAGTTTGAGTACTTATGGGTCCGACACGGCCCAATGACAAAATTATGGCCGCTTTAGTGAACATCTCGTCCATTCTATGGCGCCTTGAAAGTACTTCATTTTTCGGCGCTTTTTCGATTGCTCTAAAATTTCTTGTCCTCTATAGAGGAGATATCATTTCCACATATATATCGACCGACACCAGAATGCCTTTTGTTCTTGGCTTGCACGCGCTGAGTTACAAGATGCCATCCGCTAAAACAAGGAGAATAAGGCATATAGCCATCGGATTTTCTTCAATTACGGCCAAATGAGATTACCCTGATCATAGAGCATCCGCAGAAGGTACGCTTGTCCCTACCAGGGGGCTAATGTCTATAAGCAACATAATCTCTCGATTTTCCTTCAAAAGGAAGTGCCAATGGGTTCAAACTTGTCTCAAAAAACAACGATTTAATGACGTTTTTGACTTTCAGGCCAAAAAGTCCCGCTTAAGGTCGATTTGAGGGCACTCTAGGCCTCCCGCGCAAGCGGGAGTATTTTCTGATTCACGCGTCACCGCATGAGTAGTTTGAGTACTTGTGGGTCCGACACGGACTTCAATGACAAAATTATGACCGCTTTAGTGAACATCTGTCCATTCTATGGCGCCTTGAAAGTACTTCATTTTCTCGCGCGCTCTTTTGCCCGACGCTCTAAAAGTTCTTGTCCTCTATAGAGGAGATATCGCTTCCACATATATATTGACCGATGCCAGAAAACCTTTTGTTCTTGGCTTTCACGCGTGAGTTGCAAAGATGCCATCAAAGTAAAAACAAGGAGAATAAGGCATATACCGCTGGATTTTCTTCAATTTACGCCAAATGAGATCGCCGGATCATAGAGCATCCGCAGAAGGTACGCTTTGTCCCTACCAGGTGGCTAATGTCTATAAGCAACATAATCTCGAATTTCCTTCAAAAGGAAGTGCCAATGTGTTCGTAAACTTGTCTCAAAAACAACGATTTAATGATGTTCTTCGACTTTCAGACCAAAAAGTCCTGCTTAAGGCCGATTTGAGGGCACCGGCCTCCCGGGCGCAAGCGGGAGGATTTTCCGGATTCGCACGCCAGCAGTTTGAGTACTTATGGGTCCGACACGGGCTCAATGACAAAAGTTATGGCCGCTTTTAGTGAACATCCGTCCATTCTATGGCAGTCCTTGAAAGT